>JAOXYD010142869.1:0-10689 GCA_028565735.1 Pinacopodium congolense
GGGCATCATTCTGCTTATGATCAAGATGCCCTCCGCATTTTTTCAATATTAAATGTTAGGGTTTAGGGTGTCTTAGGGTTACAAAAGACATTTATTCAACTACAAAACATTATATATGAAGTGCTAGGTCATTTTTAAAGGGTTTCAACCAAGATTAAAGGGTAGGAAGCATCCAAGGGTAGGAACTCAAAAGCTAAGGAAGGATTTCACTTAATGCCATGATTTTAGGGATTGAAGAAGACTTATCATGAGATTTCTTATTTCTTTTGTCTTTGCATTTCTTTTTGTAATTGAAATTATGATTAGGAGCTAACATCTTTACAAGATTTCGGTTCTTATAAACTCTAAGATGTAGTGCTTTTTTTTACTCTTGTCTTACGACTTTAGATCTAGGTTTTTGATGTAGATATGTTCATTGGAGTTAGTTACTTTGGATTTAATAGTTATGCTAATGTAACATATAGATTTCTAAGCTTTGATTATGTGTATGATTGAGATTGCAAAATTTCTTATATGTATTAGATCGTTCCATATATAAAAAATCTTGCATGGGGAGTTAGAGATATTCCTACGTAAGATGGGAAATTTAGATGTGAATATAGTCAAAATAATAGGTTCAAACCTGTCATCCAACATAAATTGAAAACCAATTAAGCATTTTATCATAAAAATAAGGATGACACCATATGAAATCACATTCCCCCACACAAGAACTATTGTTTATTCTCAAGCAACCACTTAAACACTTAACTTGAAACAATCTTGATCAAAAGTTGAAAACCAATTGGATATAGCATAATTCAATGAATTTCTTTAATTTAATTCACAAATCTCAACTCCATCATGATCCTAAAATAATTTTATTATAGGTAAGGAATATAGTTGGTAAAAATGTAACCTAATATGCATAATGCAAAGTATCCAAGTCTTTTTGCATAATCATCACAATAACTTAGAAAAATATATACAAAATATCCAAAACAATAATACAAATTGAACTTGAAGAAATATTTAGTTCACCTAGTATTTTTACAAGAGGAAAAACACCTTCTCATGAATGATCCTAGTTACTTAGCTATGATGCTCCATTTGAACTTAATTGAAATGTCCTCTAGATTTTTGGTGTTAAGGTGAGCTTCTTTTTTTTAAACAACAACAGTTACTAGGCTAGATCACTTTAAAAAATGGATACTAGTACAAGTCATAAAAATTTAACCTTTACATTGGTTTGAAGTCAGTAGAGTGAAATTTGCTCATGTTTTTCAAAAACATAAACTATTTTTATACATTGTTAATACATTATTACAAGTATCATGTTTCCATATTTATGTGATAAACCATACAAAACATCCTTAAACACTTAACATCATACATATGGGCTACCAAAAACACATGAAACCACTTAAAGGAGAAAGAAATATGAAATTTTATAAAGTTAGTGATCATTTCAAGAGTTGTTCAAAGGTCATCGCATTAAAAACATCAATTTCTTTCAAGTATCACAATCAAAATTAAACTAAATTTCAAGATCATTCTTAGATGAAACATTTAAATAAGCGCACTTAGACTCACAATAACTCAAGTTCATGAAAATCTGACTTGTTCCCCGCCCATAAACTTAAATGGGACATTGTCCCTAATGTTCCAAAAGTAATAGAAAAACACAAAGGTATGGGAATAACAATACTCACCTGCAATGTTAAGGTAGACCATGTCATTCCGTCATGGAAAAGATTGTAGCCCATATTCCATCTACAAATAAAACAAATAGAAATAAAGTAAAGCACACAAATAAATTAATAAAAACCTATATAAAAAGAGAAAAAAAAAAGACAAAACCAAAGAATATGCTTGGAATGCCTCCGAACAAGAGTTTGCTTAAGGTTATTAGTGCGACACCTGAATCATAAATCAATCAACATAAGTTTGAGTTTCAAGCTCTATCACCTCCAAATTTTAAACTCAGTACCCATCAAAGTAAGGCTTGAGTTAGTGCTCGCTGACCTTGACTTCCTTCCCTGTCTTTTTTCTCTTGATCTCGATGGTTCTGTGGGGATACACCTAGGTAATGATGAATGGACTTGTCTATCTCGAATGCAATTTACTTGGAAAAAGCTTGAGTTGTGAGTAGTGTAAAAGAACTTTCTAGCCCACCATAAATGACTTCTTAGGGATGTGTTGATCATGACATGTCTTGGTTTTCTCCTTATAAATATAAAAAATTTTAAATTCCTCATGGTACAACTTCTCTAGCTCTTATAACTGAAACTTCCTATATGCTCTAATAGCTTCCAACTCTATATTACATAGCTTGACCACTCAGTAGGTCTTATGCTCCAACTCTATAAGTGGGTCCCATAGCATTCCAAACACCAACCTAAATGGAGACATCCCGATCGAAGTTTTATATACTATTTGATAATCCTATAAGGTAATACTAAGGCACAAACTCTAATATTTTTTGTTGGGATTTACAGTCTTCTCCAAAACAGACTTTATCTCTTTATCAGACACTTTGGCTTGCCCACTTATTTGAGGGTAGTAAGCTATGAAAACATGATGCACTAATTGATATCTTTGAAAGAGAGGTTTTATGATCCTATTGCAAAAATGTGTCCCTTTATTACTAATGATGGATCTCAAGATCCTAAACCTAACTAAGATATTAGATTTCAAGAAATCTCTAACCACTTTAAATTTAATAATTTAGGAAACTTTTGCTTTCACCCATTTCGACAAGTAATCAACAACAAGCAGAATATATTAAAATATGAAAGAAGGAAAAAGACCAATGAAATTCATACCCTAAACATAAAAAATATCACCAATAAAAATGAGAGTTTGGGCATTTCACCATAGGAACTCAGTGTACCTATTCTTTGAAAATTATTGCAAGTCTTGTAAAAATCATAAGCATCTCAAAATATTGATGGCAAAAAATCCACTCTCTAAGACCTTGTAGCCTATTCTTTTTGGACCAAAGTGACCTTCGCATGCATAAGAATGACAAAAAGATAAATTGAAGGAAAACTAAGTATCGAGTATGTACCTTCTTATTACCTAGTTAGCATAATTCCTGCAAGGTATGGATTAACCCAAAAATAATACTTAACCTAAATCTTTATCTTCTCCTTTTATGCCTTCATGAAATCCACAGGGAATTGTTGAGAAACTAAGAAGTTCACCAACTCTACATACAAAAGGATCATCATTTACATTGCATGCAACTTCTCATTTCAAAAGTCATCATTAATAGTAGTTTCGTAAACACCATGCTCTACTAACTAGCTTAAATGTTTCTATTGTTCTTTAGTTAAATTGATTAAAAATGGGAGTTCTTTAAACTGTTTTTACTTTGAAAACCAAAATTATATTAATTGGAAACCAACGTGATGAAAGGCAAGTGCACCTATCAAACAAGTAATAAAGTAAAGTAATTTTAAGATTTCGAATGTCGAACCCACGGGGAAAAATGATGTTCTTAAGTTAAATACCAGATTAATTAGATTATAATTATCTAGGGAATTCAAAATTAATTGATTAAAAAGATGAAGAGATGAAATTACTAAACTATTCTAATTTTTTCTTCAAACCATTGCAATTTGTGGGATCCAACTCAAGATTGAGTTATTAATGAATTAATTAAGCTTAAAGCAAATTCTAATGCTGGATTAGAGTTCCTTAACAAATTTTAGATAAAATTATGGTTAAGACTTATGCCTTTTCTTTATTAAACTTAGTTTAAAGTTTGGTTATGCTTTAAATATAGCCAATGGGTTTAATTTCAAGAAGGTTGATTTCTAAATTTGCGGTCTCAGATCTCTAACTCTCACAAATAATCAAAGTTTAGTCATTCATTCATTGATTTATGTTGTTTATTGATTTTTCCAACAACCTAGGTAGATTTCTCAGATCCTAGATTGTCTTTCACTCTAACATTAGTTGGTTAGGTCAAAATTAGAACTTTATTAAACAAAATCAGATCTCATTACATATATTCAAACTCTCCTAAAACATTAAAACACCAATACAAAGTTGGAAATTGGATTTAAGGACACATAATCATCAAAGCATAGAAAACATGCATTTTAAGCCACATACTTTGATAAGTCCAAAAATATGAGCTAAATGATTAGTTTAAAAGTTAAAAATAGTTTTAGAAGGCTTCTAAACAAGTCTTGAACTCCTTAACATGATCTGGATAGTAACACAACTTTAGATTCCATAAGATCTTGCAAAAAGTCAAAGAACATTCGAGAATATGGACATAAAAACATGAACTTTGATTAATCCAAAAAACAGGAGAAAATAAGTAATAATCTAAGTTAGGAAGCCCCCCTATGATGGTTTAGAAACTCATATATGCATCTTAGCTTTAATCTCTAATAGACATCAACTTAAAAAAAAATCTAAAACTCAAATTACAAGTGTTTGAAGCCTAAAACATCTAAGAAAATCTAAGAAAGAAGCAAGAGCTTCTCTAACTAAGTTTATATCTAAATCTACTACTGTTATTACGTGTTAATGTTGTTTTCCCTTATGTTATGAAGCATCTAAAGACTCCCACATGTGCTAGCTGATAAAGGAGATAAGACAGAAGTATGTTACAGCCGCAATTATGGAGAATATGAGTTGGAATTGTTGACTACACATTCAACGACACCTTGCCTCCCTTCAATAGCACCCTAAAAGACCGCCATTAATGGTCGAATTTTATCTCTATAACGGTCCTTTGTTCATCCATCAACATGACCTTTCCAACCATTGATGGACTGAATTAAGGTGAGTTCTTCTCCTTTTTGCTCTAATATTCATCATCAAGCTCCATCCTGCAAATTAAACATAATAATACATAAATTTAACGTTTAAGCACTAAATTAAGGGCCATAATTGAATAAATTAACCATTAAAATTCTATCAATTTGACCCCTAATAGATTCACCATGTCATTTTTTGAACCATTCTTATCCCTAATCTCCATATCAAATTCTTGAACTAATGAGTTTTGGCTTCATCTCCTTTGAAAATAGGTACTTCAAAACTGTATGAACAGAATAAATAATGATTTTAGTACCCAGTAAATAATACATGAATTTATCTAAAGCAAAAGCTACAACAAAAATATCTTTTTATATCAATTCAAAGGGAAGGTTCCAATCTAGAGGTTGTAGAATGGGTGTAGTGACTAACTTCTCCTTCAATAGGTCAAATGCCATGTTGCACTCTTTGTAAAACTTGAAATCAACATCTTTCTAAAGCAATCGACAAATGCCTATGTAATCTTTGAAAAGACTAGAATAAACCTGCAATAGAATCCTGTATAGTAAAGAAAAAATGCAATTCCCATAGAATAGTGAGGGTAAAGTAAAGAATGCGCAAGATCTATCTTAACTTTATCCACTTCAATGTATTTTAAGATATAACATGACCTAAAACTATACCTTGCGAAACCATGAAATGGAATTTTTTGAATTAAACACAAGCTTAGTTTTTAAGCATCTTTTAAGCATTAAGATAAGGTGTTCTAGATATTTATCAAAAAAGCTTCATATATAAAAAATTCATCTATGAAAACTTCTATGATTTCCTTTAAATAATCAAAAACGATACTCACCACACATCTTTGAAATGTGGCAGGGGTGCTACGTAAGACAAAGTCAATCTAAAGATAAGCAAAGATCCTATATGGATAGGTAAAAGTCATCTTCTCCTTGTCCTCTAGAACTATAGATACCAAGATATAACTTGAATAACCATCAAGAAAACAATAATAAGCATGATCAGTAAGACGTTCTAAAATTTAATAAATAAAGGGTAATGGAAAATTTTTCTCTTTACTTATAGAATTGAGTTTGTGATAGTTCATGCAAACTCTCCATCCATTTTACACTTGAGTAGGAACCATCTCTGTGCTCTCACACTCCACCACCATAATGCCAGACTTGTTTAGGATGATTTGTAAAGGGTTAATCCACTTGCTGTTCGAATGGGACAGACGACACCAACATTAAACTACTTCATCAACTCCTTCTTCACCACTTCCATCATCAGTAAGTTGAGTCACCTTCGCATTTATTGAACTAGTGTAGCTCTTTCTTCTAGACAGATCCTGTGCATGCACAAGGAAGGGATGACACCTTTAATATTAGCTACTGTCAATCCTAATGCCATCTTATACTTTCTTAACACTCTTACAAACTTCTCTTCCGATACAAAAGTAAGGTTGCTAGCTATAAACACTAGTAGAGTGTTGTTAGCCCCCAAATATGTGTACTTGAGATGGTTGGCAATGGCTTCGACTCTACTTCTAGGGAATACAAAATAGAAGGCCATAATTGATTAGTACAAATAGAGAAATCTAAAAAGGAAGTTATATACCTGCCAGAATGCTGAGGAAGCATCTTTAAAACCAAGATGACTTCCTTAATCTCTTCTGCAAGCCTAAACTTGGTCTTTAAGTGATCATATGTTTCTTTCTCCATCAAAGTTGCGAAAGACGCTTCTAGAAGATCACCTAGAGAAAGAAAAGAAAATTTTTATGCAAAATGGTTAATAATATCTAACCTAGTAATTAACTTACAATCTAAGGTATATCATATAGCATCAAAGATATTGAATCTAAAAACCTTGCCATCGAACACTATAATCAACATCCTATTATGAAAATTTATCTTGGTCCAAGATGTCTTTAGAAATGGTTTTCCTAAAAGGATCATTGATGGACTTAAAGACTCCTTATCCTACATGTCTAACACATAAAACTTTGTAAGGAAAAAAAAACTCATTCACTTAAAGCAAAACATTCTCAATAACCCCTTAAGGCAAGGGTTAGACTTACCAGCCAATTGAATTATAATAATAGTGTACTTTAAAGGACCAAGGCTAAGATCTTTAAATATAGAAAGAGGAATAACATTAATTAAAGATAGTATATTTAACTTTCATCATTCATACCTCGTGTTATTAATATTGCAAGGAATGGTAAAGATACCTAAATCTTTACAGATGGAGGGTTAACTTCTTATATAAAAAATCGATAAGTTGTTCTGCCCCATGCTAACCTTCTCATCACCCTTTAACTGCTCTTGCTTATACATGGCTCCTTTAGAAAGTTAATATATCTTGGTATTTGATTGATTGCCTCGAGTGGAGGTTACCTTTACTTGTAAAATACATTTAACACCTCCCTTTCTTTTACCCTACTGCATGTTCTTAGATAACCTTCTTGGAAACGAAAAATGGACTTGGTTAGAGATAACTGAATGTGAACTGCTAACCTTAGGAGGAGTGTCCTCCTCCTTCTTTTCAAACATAATCTTCTCCTCTCCTTAGGTTGCCTTCTTTTTTAATGGTCCTTCTATCTCCTTACCTTTTATTAAGGTGATGGCATATGCATCCTCTCTAGAGTTCCTTTCAGGCTGATTGGAAAGTCTTATGGAGCTCTTATAGGAATATATTTTATGATATTTTTATATGATTTTAAACGTCATTTTATCCCTATTTTGATTTTTTAATACTTTATTTGTGTTCCTTTTAACATTACATGCAGAATTAATCATTAAACATAAATACAAGTTAAAAAGGCCATGTTTTGAGTAGAATTGGATCAAAATTGGAACTAAAAAAGGTATGAAATAAATTTTAAGTCTTAGAGTATCATGTTATAAGGTTCCACAAAAAATTTCAAGTTCATTTGACAAGCCATGAAGAGCGTATAAAGAAAAGAATAAGATATGCTCAATTGAACACCAAACTTGGTGTACATGACTTTGGTGATGCATTAGGTGCAAATTTAAAGCTCCGATTGCCCTAACATTTTTTTTAGTACAAGAACATCTTGTGAAGGATCCACATACCAAACTTCATGGCTATTGGAGGTTTATAAAAAGAGTTAAAGCAGAAAAGGCGAGAAGCTTTTAATTTCTAAAACAGCGTGATTTTATGATTTTTAATAGAAAAATTTACCAAATTTCTCCCAAAACATATCCAAAGCCCTAGAATCCATCCAATACATATGTAAGGAGCTTAAAAACCAAAAGAAGAGTAAATTTTCATCACTCTTAAAGGCTCCCTCTTAGGTAGCCCCTTGTCTCTTTATTTTCTTAGGTTCTAGAATTTTTTTCAACTCTTTTCTTCTTGTTTCATGTGAAGACCTTATATTTAGTTATTTAGGTCAAACTCTAGTTTATTTGTGTTGTTATTGCTGTCTTTTTCTAATTTTGTTTTTATCATGTATTTTATTTGGTTTATGTTAAATGCTTGATAAACTTTGTTTTTATTAGTTTAATGTTAAATTTTTATTTTACCAGCCATATTAACCTTTATTTCCTTTATTATTTATGCATATTATTCTTTCCTTTGTTCAATTTTACAATGTGTTTGTGTTAATTTTATTATGTTAGCTTAATTTTAATTGTGTTTAAAGGTATTTGATGGATTTGTGCATAATAATTATGAGAATTTGAATGAGTTTTGAATGGGCATTGTGATTCAGAATTAATGCCATGAATTATGTATTAACTCATAGAATTGGCCATCTTAGGTGTAATTTCTAGTTTAATTTCTAGGTTTTAACTTTTGATCCATAATTATCAATAGCAAAAACCATAAGTGACAATAGGTTAATTGATTTTATAGGTGAACTTAACCAATTAGTCTAGGATTTCAATTCTCTAAGTTACATAGTCTGAGCTTGTGTGATTATGGCTTAAGTTCGTCATTCCATAGTTCTTAATGTTGTCCCAAGATTAGAGGTTGTCCCATATTTTCGTTTTTGTTAGTTTTTTTGTCCCTCTTTACTTTAGTTTCAATATTTTTAAATAGCTTCATTTAAACATTAGGAATAGCATAAGAATACTAGTAAATCTCCGTGGGATCAACCCTAACTTTCCCTACTATATAGTAGGTTAGTTAAGTAAATTTTATTATTTGCTATTCTGCAATAGACCTACCAAACTTTAAGCCTATAGCTTTTTTACTGCATCTACTAGTTGAATAACCTAATTCTCTAAGTTCTTTAACTTACTCCTCACTTCCTACTGGAAATGAAGAGTGTTAGTGGCTAAACTCTTAATTATTTCCTTGAGGGATATACCCCTAGCTTATTGTGGTTGTTGTGAAGAAGGAGGCCTCAACTAGAACTATTGTAGCCCTTGGTTAAATCCACGTGGTATATTGAATCATTGTTGTTGCTAAAAGATATGGGGTCTCTTATTGGAATTGCCACCTTGTTGAGGTTATCCATACCTGAAATCACGATGATCCTTTTAACCTAGATTGTAGGTAAGAGAGAAAGGAATATACTTTTGTTGTGCTCCTTGGAATCCCCATAAAACATTGACTTACTATTTATCTGGCAAGGTAGGATGCACATAAAAGGAATGACTTAAATGTGTACATATGCCACATAGCTTGGCTAGTCCCTTGCCTAATATGACTTGCTCTACCAAAGAAGTCATGTTGGCCACTTATTGCTCTATATTCAAAATGGAAACTTCCTTGGCTTGATTTGTAAAGGATGAAAGCCTATTTCTATTATCTCAGTGTTGTGAATTGGCGACCATTGTTAGAATCAATATTTTCCATCCTCTAATGTTCTATCTACTAAAGCGTCACCACTCAAAACATCAATCATGTTCCTATCCAAAGGCTTCAAACCCTCATAAAAATATTAAATTAAAATATTTTCACTTATCTGATGGTTTAGACAATTATTTCAAAGCTTTTTGAAATGCTCATAATACTTATACAATGACTCTTAAGCATATTTCCTAATGCCATAGATTTCCTTCTAGATGTTGATTTCTCTTTGATGGTGGTTTTGTTCTACATATCTTTTAAATAAAATTTAATCAATAAGCACATTCATTAAATCATAACTCACAAAGAAGGAAAGTGTACTTACCACTAATATAATATAGTTTAGTGAATCTAGGTGTCAATCCACGAGGACTACTATTATCAATGTATTCCTATCTAAATTAGCTTCTAGGTGTTGATCCATGAGGATTGCTATTATCGGTTTATTTTAGTCTAAATTGGCTAAATTATCAAAATGATAGATTGATTTATTAACGAAAAATAAAATAACTTAATAAATAAAATAAATTTCTAGGATACTTACAAAGATTAACAATCAAAGATGAAACTAGGATTTAGATAATTATACCATCTAGGATGCTTACGTATTCATTGTACTCTTTTATGAACTTCAATTCCTTTATTTTTTAGACTGTAGACTCTATAATGTAAGTTGCACTCCCTCTCACATTATGCAACCCTATTCTAATTAATAAACAAGGTGAAAGTTCTCTATTCTAATGCATATAATTGATCTCTCAATCTAATCATACAAAAATATAGGCTTTGCAAACAACTTTTATGCTCACATAACAATTGCATTCAAAGTTTATAAGCATCCATTCACAAATCTAATTCAAAATCTAGAAATTAAGAGTTAATCCAAGAATCACAATAAACACTACATCCTAGAGTTTGTAAAAACTCAAATCCTATGAGAAATAAAAACAAACATAAGAAAGAAAGAATTATGGGCTTGTTTGGTATAGCTTAGGTTTTTGGTTTTTGTTTTTAACACAAAAATTGAAAAAGTCAACACACTAATACAGCACAGAAATCGAGGACAAAACACAAAAATCAATACAAATATATCAAAACTACAACTAAAAA
>JAOXYD010142880.1:0-10688 GCA_028565735.1 Pinacopodium congolense
AATAATTTAGTTAAAATAATTTGATATGTTAAATGTAAAATTTATTATGAAGATATGTGGATATGGGGGTATTACGGACATTATATTAAAAAATAAAGACAAAAGAGACTAAAAAATAAGGCCATTAATTATCATTAATTATTCTGAAATATCTACCTAAAAAATCACATTTTTGAAAAGCATCAAATTGAAACTTCTTTTAAAAACTGTTTTTTAGCTGTTGAAAAAGTTAAATCTGTTAGAAAAGCACTTCTTAATGTTACTGCCAAACATCCATTTTTTTCAAAAACGTGCTTTTATGTTAGAAAAAAGCACTTATTACTCTTCTAAAAGCTCAATCAAACGAGTGCTTAGTTAATCTCTTAAAAAAAACATATATATGATTAAAGGAATAGGCCAAGTCTTTTTTGGGTTGTAATTTTTTAGATCTTAAGTTGAACTTTTTGGATTAAAGTAATAAGGTTTAAGGCCTTAGTGATCCAATTATTAATTTATATTAAAATTAGAATAAAAATTAGAAATTAGTTTTTTAATTAACATAAAATAATTTGTTTAGTTAAATAATTTAAAATTTAGTTTTTAATTAGAAGAAAAATTAGAAATATAAATTTTTTAAATAAAATAAACTAGTTTTTTTAGTTAAATAAATTTTAAAAATAAGTTTTTAAATTAACTAGAATTAGAAATTAGTTTTCTAAGTAAATTAAAATTAGAAATTAGCTTGCTCACTAGGTTTTCTAAGTCACTATGACAAATGGCTTTGATACCAAATTGTTATAGGTTTTCACTTAGGATCTAGTTACGGGCCAACTCACAAAGAAGTCCTCTCTTCTTCCGTTACTCGTGGCTGCTTGCTTACTATATTTGCCTATACTATATGAAGATAGAAAGAGAGTTGTTTTTGACAAATCTTCTTTAATTTTTTTGATAATATTTCTTTGCTTGCTTTATTTAATAAAAATAGGCTTTTAAATAGGCATTATAATAATAAAGATATTAAAAACTTAAATAGGATAAAATCCTTCTAATTTAATTTCCTATTAAAATAAAACTTCTGAAATAATAACTTTTTTAAATAAGATAAAATCTTTCTAGTTTATTTTTCTATATAAAAATTCAAAATAATAATATTTTCCTAATTAATGATGTTGACTTTTGTATCTTCCAAGTCATATCTTTTGTGGATTTTGTTTAAAGGTGAGGTTTCTAAACATTTTTCATGGGTTGAGCAAATTTAGGGTTTTGTGGTGTAATAGCATGTCCTATATTTATTTTTTATTTTGATCTTAGGAATTTTAGTTGTTGATTAGGTATTAAAGATCTTATTTCGTAATTGTTATCTTCTGGAATTAATTCTTTTAAATTAATTCATTCATAAAAATTAGGCATTTAGGAATCTTTCTTTTTCTTGTTATCGTTGTTTATGCTCTCTTTTTTATAATGCTCATAGGAAGATCTCATTTGACTTCTTGAATATTATTTCTCTCTGAATTGGTGGCTATTATTCCAATGTGTGATTTTATACACTTCTTGTTTGGGGTTTCCTTAACCTTTTGATTATGTGGAGTTCCCAAAATGAGTTTACATTTTCATTCTTTAAAGCTTATTTGTGTTACATGATGGTTAATTGGGCTGTGAACCAACTTTTTTTATTTTTCTTTAATTTCTTTTTTCCTATTTTAGTCTTTTTTTACCATCAATCTTTTTCAGTTTTTAATGAGAATTATTCATGCTTTGTGGTTGTTATGTATACGATGTCTAAGATTTGAATGTTTTTATACATTTGTGCTGATGCTATCCAAGTACCTTTTGTAGAAAAAAAAAAAGCAAAAACTCTCAAAGATTTATACACTTACACACAAAGAAAAATTCTCAATCATACAAACAATGGAAGAAGAGGAATCTTGTAATAGAATCTTATTCTTAACTCGCTTGCATAAAATGAAACATTACAAGACTATTTATAGCATCAAATGGAGAATTCTAAACTAGCTAACTTAAAAACTACTTTAATGCTAGAATACAAAAAGGAAAAAACTTTCAATGACACAATTAAATTTATAATAGTAAAAAATTGACCAATCTGACTTTATTTCACTATAACTCTCTCTAGGTAACTCCAAATGACATAAAGTTTAATTTATCTGAATCTAGACACGTAGAGCTTTTAAAAAAATCATAAATCACCTTAATTGGTTGAGTTTTGACCATTCAACTACTCTATTAAAGTTTCTATAGAATTATAAAAGTCATGGTTATTTCTAACACCCCTTTTAAACTTGACTCTAGTATAACTCCAAGTAGCATCCTTACTTTTTGAAAAATATCATATTTGAGAGGTTTCAAAAAAATGTCAACAACTTGATCAAGGGACTTCACAAAGTCCAAGTTAATCTCCTTCTTGGCAATACATTCTCTAATAAAATGAAACCTTGTATCGATATGCTTGCTCTTATAATGAAACATTGGATTCTTTGTCAAAGCTTGAGCGGATTTATTATCGATCTTGATCTTTGCTTCTTCAATTTGCTCCAAACGAAGTTCCTTTAACAATCTTTTTTACCAAATAGCATGACAAGTAGAAGAAGTAGTTGTAAAATGCTCCGATTCATACGTAGAGAGTGTAATTATAAGATGTTTCTTTAAACACCAGGAGATTGCATTGTGTCCCAGAAAGAAAACAAACCCACTCGTACTTTTTCTATCATAAAGATCTCTTGTAAAATTACTATCACAAAATTCCATTAAACTAAAGGTTTGATAAGATGAATAAAATATTCCATAATCAATGGTACCTTTGAGATACCGAAGAATTCTCTTGGTTACCTTCAAGTGAACTTCAAAAGGTGTCTCCATAAATTGACTAATAAGTCCAACTGCAAATAAAATATCTGGTATTATATATGTCAAGTATATCAAGCTTCCTACAAGACTTCTGAACAAAGTTGGATCTACACCTTCTTGCCCATCAAACTTAGTTAGCTTAATTCCACATTCCAAAGGAGTGTTAATCGGTTTACTATTTAACATCTTAAAATTTTCAAGTATCTCCTTTGCATAGCCTTCTTGAGTGATAAAAATTCCATCCTCCATTTACTTCACTTTGATTCCCAAGTAGTAAGACATCAACCTCATATCAATTTATCTCAAACTCTTAGGTCATGAAACATTTGAACTTTTCAAATATTTTTAGATTGTTGCCTGTGAATATCAAATCATCCATATAGATACAATCAAATAACAAATCATCTTCATCCTTTTTAACATAAAAGCATACTCATGTAAGCATCTAGTAAAGCCGTTCTCTTGAAAATAATTGTCGATTTGGCTATTCTAAGCTCTTGGTACTTGTTTAAGTCCATACAACGCCTTTTTTTAACTTCAAAATTTTATGTTCTTGCCTTCAACCACATATCCCATTGATTGCTCAAAGTAGACATCTTCCTCTAAACACCCATTGAGGAAAGTAGACTTGACGTCTAATTGATGAATTTTCCACTGATTTTGGGCAACCACACATATTAATAAACAAATTGTTTCCAAGCGAGCAACAGGTGTAAATACCTCTTTATAGTCAATGGCTTGCTTTTGCTTATATCCTTTGACAACAATCCTTGCTTTATACCTCTCCACTTCGCCTTTGCCATTCTTCTTGATTTTGTACACCTATTTGACTCCAATCACTTGGTGACCTCTCGGAAGAGAAGTAAGTTCCCATGTGTCATTCCTTTTAATGGCTTGAATTTCCTCATCCATTGCATATATCCACTTCTTATTCTTGCTAGCATCTTCAAAATTTTAAGGTTTAATAACTCCAATCTTAAGATGATTTTTCATCAAATTCAACATCTCTACAAATAATAATATTTTCTTTGATTGGATTGAACAACTTATAACCTTTTGAGTTTTCGTCATAACCAATGAAAATATATTTCTTACTTTGATTGTCAAGTTTAAACCTTTCTTACTCCGGCACATGTACATACGCTGTAGATCCAAACACTCTTAAGTGATATACAAAAGTCTTTATTCCGCTTCATCCTTCTTATGAAGTGACATCTTTCAAGCTCTTTGTAAGACTACGATTTGAGAGGTAAACTACACATGCAATTGCTTCAGCCCAAAACTCCTTAAGCATTATCTTACTTTTAAACATAATTCTCGACATGTTTAATATTTTTTATTCTTTCTTTTTGCTACTCCATTTTGTTGTGAAGACTTAGGCATTGTAAGAGGACAGTGAATTCGATACAACTCACAAAAGCTCTTAAACTTGCTAGAAGTAAATTCTCTACCTTTATCAGTTTTTAATGCTTTAATCTCAAAACTACTTTCTTTTTTAACTAAAGTTTTAAACTTTTTAAATGCATCAAACTTTAGACTTGTACTTCAAAAATTTCACCCATGTCTTTCTACTATAATCATCAATAAAGAGAATAAAGTAAGAGCTTTTACCAAAAGATGGAGGATTAATAAGACCACAAACATTTGCAGGAACAAGTTGAAGTGGTTTGATAGCTCTCGAGGTTAATTGATTTTGAAAGCTTTTCTTTGAATACTTTTCGAGTAAGCATGCCTTACATAATTGATCAGAATGGTCTATACTTAAAATTCCTCTTACCATCTTCTTCTCTCCCAAAGCTTTGAGTGCATTAAAATTCAAATATCCATACCTCATATGCCATATCCATGAAGGATCATCAACACTAGTCTTCAAACACATAGCATCCACAGTGCGCAAGTTCAATAAAAACATTCTTTTATTAGTCATAGTTACCTTAGTAAGAAGATTAGCATTATGATATTTAAGCCAAAGAGTATGACCCTCTATATGAATTTTACAACCATTCTCCAAAAGTTGACCAATACTTAAAATATTATTCTTTAATTTTGGAATAAAGTAAACATTAGAAAGAAGCGTATGACCACCTATTTTTGTCTTCAACAAAATTGTACCTTTGCCTTCGATCTCCACTATTGTATTATAACCAAAACGTACAGTTCCTGTCACTTTAGTATCTAATTCAACAAATTTACTTTTATCACATGTCATATGATTGCTATCAAGGTACCATGTACTCTTTTCACCTTTTGATTCATCCTTTACTATAAGTAGCAATGTTTCCTCGGTTGCATCTTCATTGGCTTTTATAAATTTTGCTTCACCTACATTTTTAGAAAAAAATTCTCAAGAATAATGACTATGCTTACCACATGAATAACATTTAATTTTGGCTTTATCACTTTTCCATGTATTATTCCTCCTAAAATTGCCTCTTGCTCTTGCTTTTCCTTTAAAATTTTAACTTTGATTGTCATGAAAAGATTCTTATTCACTTTTTTCTCTCCCTTGGCTCCATGTATGTCCACTACCTCATCTACGACCACGTCCATATCTACGTCCACGACCACGTTCACTTCCACTTTGCTCTATGTGATTGTTTTTAGACTTTAAGGATAATTTTTTTAGTAACACTTATTCTGTTGATACTTCCTTCTTATCGTGATTTATCCTTTCTTCATGAACTAATAAATATCCACTTAACTCGTCTATAGACATATTACTCACATCTTTAGACTCTTTAATAGCCAACACAACATAATTAAATTTGGAGTTGAGAGAGCATAGAACCTTTTATACAATTTGAACATCTTGCATGGTCTCACCAAGTATCTTCATTTGATTCACTACTTCTAGAATTCTTGTGAAATGTTCTGGAATGGATTCTCCATCTTTCATTAGAAGTGTCTCAAACTCAGCCCTCAGAGTTTGAAGTTGTAACTTTTTCACTTTGCCAGCACCTAACCCTTAATGAATGATGGTGAGTGCGATTTGATCTTTCTTCCTTTGCCTCTCTAAGGCATCTTGTTCTACTTGAGTCAAACTTGTCTCATCTTGAGGCTTTACTCTTGACTATCTCCTATAGGCCTTGTAAACCAAGAATGGCCCTCATCCAAAGTGCCCAATTCTCATAATTGAGCTTGGTAAGTTGTGGGTAGTGGAAAGGCAAAAAGACTCCTTTTATTGTCATGGTTGGCTCTGATACAAATTTATTTAAAAATAAAAAACAAAAACTTTCAAATATTTATACACTCACACATAAAGAAGAATTCTCACTCACACAAACAATGGAAGAAGAAGAATCTTGTAATAGAATTCTTATTCTTGACTCACTTGTATAAAATAAAACATTACAAGACTATTTATAGTGTCAAATGGAGAATTCTAGACTAACCAACTTAAAAGCTACTTAATACTAGAATAAAAGAGGGAAAAACTTTCAATGACACAATTATATTTATAACAGTAAAAAAATTGAGCAATCTGACTTCATTCCACTATAACTCTCTCTAGGTAACTCCAAATAACATAAAATTTGATTTATTTGAATCTAGACGCATACAGCTTTAAAAATAATCATAAATCACTTTCATTGGTTGAATTTTTCCCATTCAATTACTCTATTAAAATTTCTGTAAAATTATAAAAGTCATGGTTATTTCTAAAACCTTTATCATCTTTATTACTATAAAAAGTTATTCCAGTAGATGTTCCTTTATCATCTTTGTTGCACTACAAGGATAAAATAGATGTTAGAAAAAATTAACAGAGGATAATCTCTTATACTTTTTGGAATTTTGATATATATTCTTTATGTCTTACTTACAAGCTGGCATTTGACTAGTCGAGGTAAAAAATAATGTCATTGAACAATTTTATTCCCCATCTTTAAATCTTGCCTTCAGTTTTGACAATGAAAGTGATTAACCTTTTTTTGTGAGTTTCAAATCACAAGAAATTTGTTGAGTTGTTGTTCTAGTTTCAATTATTATAATATTGTTGTTTTGTGACTACGTGGAAAGAAGATTTAAGAAGAGTTTCCAACATATCCATTCTCCTTTGTAAGTGGCCTAATAATTAATATGAGATCTTTAACACTAATTTGAAAATTGTGTTGTTAATTTTCTTCTTCATGATCCACATGGAAGATCCTTTGGTATCTAGTTCTAAATTAGTATGTTTATTGGTTGTTCCATCTTGATATCATGTTCGATACATCTATATTTGGGTTAAAGGATTATGTTTGTTTTTTTTTAAGTTATTGTTTCTCCCTGCAAAACTTTACTTAAAATATGCATATGCAGTTTAGATTTGGTTAATCCAATTTTTCTACCTTAAGGTGTTTTAGTTTCAAATCATCTTACAAAGTACTAAACTTTGGTTACTTATGTAAGCATATTCACGTGATGCATGTTTATTAATATACCATTGAATTTGAAAAAAAAAATTCTTTACCTTTTTCTTTCTTTACTAGTTTTGGATATAGGTCTAAGTTAAGTTGAGTATTTGTCTTTCTTCTTCAAATTTGATCCACTGATTGAAGATGATCTAACTGACATACTCCCTATCTTGAGACCTTATCAACAACATAAAATTTACTGGATAGTGAAACAATAGACAGGAGAGTCATCTAGTTGTGGGAAAGGAAGAAAAGTCAAGTCCTATCTCCTCTATGTGTTGTCACAATCTTCGTGTTTCCAAATACATAAAGATTGCAATAATAAAATGCATATTAGTTAGAGACTAAATGGTAGTACAACAACATAACTTTATAACCAGATTAATTAAACACTAAGGGATACACTGGTTCTCTATTATAGAGTGGAAATTTTTTCATAACTTAGTCTCATATCTTTAAGCATGATCATTTGTTCAAAATTTTATTCCGAAGGTAGTATAGTTTACTTAAGATTAGCCCTGACCACGGTTAGATTTCTAACCGGCTAACCGTCGGTTTAACAATCGACGGTTAAAGTTTAAAAATCGTAACCGTGATTAACGGTTTTAAACCGTAACCGGAACCGTTATTAATAGTTTCGGTTAAGGTTAGACTAATTTAAAAACCGTGAACCAGCAGTTTATTCATAATTATAAATTTTTATTAATTAATTAACTAAATTAAATAAAAATATATTTAAAAAATAAACAAAATTTAACATTATATTAAAAAATTAATTTAAAAAATATATGTAATTTTATTTAATAAAAGATATATTATTTTAAAAAGTTATATTTATAAAAAAATATTTATAATTATAAAAAATTAAAAAAAGTACCATCTTTTAGAGACAGTCTCTCAACTATCTCTAAGAGACGGTTGGTTTTTTTTTAATTTTTTTCTAAAACTATAAATATACACCATTACACCATCAATTACAATTTTTTTCACACTATCAATTACAATTTCTTCCACTCTCTCTCTACTCAATTAAAGCAACATATTTGATATTTGATGTATAATTATTTTATTAATTTCTAAGTTTTTATTATTTATTGTTATTATTATTACATTTATTATTTATTATTATTATTGTTAACTTCATTATTAATAAAATGTCTTCTTCAAGATCAAGAATAACGAGTAAGGAAAAACAAGTGCATGAATCTATTGATGTGGAGGTTGATGTCGCTGAAGAACATAACGGTGTACAAGAAAATCAACAATCAAATCCTACACCACAAGCACGAAAACCTCCGATTAAATCAGATATATTCGAGAAGCATTACAAAAAGATTGCAACCGGAGAAGAAAGAGTATTCAACGCAATCTGCAACTATTGTGGACATGAATTCAAATGGAAGAGTGGAGGAGGATATAGAATTCTCCACAACCATTTGAACACCAAACATCCCGTGAAAGCCAAATCATTAACGAGAATGAGATGTTAAATTATACATAATTTTTCAAAGCATTTATGTAATAATAATAGAGATACGTTGGATATATATGGGACATGTTTGTTTACATTTTTTGTTTTTGTATTTTTTAATATAAAAATAAAAAAAGTAAAAAAATTTAAAATAATATATAAATACAATATAAAATGAAAAAATAACATAAAATTAAAAAATCACTAAAACCGATAAAAACGCCCGAAAACGGAATAAGAAAACGGAAACGGTAACGGAAACGAGTCCAGTATACAACTGTAGAGCAAGAAATATTCGCGTAGAGTGTGGAGAGGTTTGATTTTTCTCTAAGTTTGCTTATTGGATTCCACACTACTCTCTTTTTAAGGTACTCACTCTTCTATTATGATTTTGTGTTTCCATTTATTCGTATTAAATATTCATATTTTCTGGGTTTGAATCAAGTTTTGTGAAGATAATTATACTTTATTATAGTTAGTTACTCCGACTGAATAAGAATTACTTCATTCAACTTTCTATTGATTTCTACATTTTTTTTTTCTGTTTTGACTTGGTCATGACATCAGAGCATTAAGTACGAGGAAAGAACTTATGAAATTAGTATTCTGACGATGGCTGCTCCACCTGCGAGGGCACGACCTGATTATTAGTACTTGATCAAGCTTCTTTAGATTGGTACCAGCAGTTTGTTTCTTTTCTTTACCCATTGTAAAGTTTCTTTCATTTCTTTAAGAGGTTTGATTGTTGCCGTTTGGGTTTTTGGTTTTGAGTGTGATGGTGCCAGATTTTGTGGGATTTCTTTTTCAAGTTTAAACAAATGGGTTTTTTTATCCTTTATGGGTTTTGATTAATGGTTGTGCGATATCGAAAAATTAATGTAGTTTTCGTGATAGTATTGGACACAAGGGCTGGCTCTTCGCTTAATCCTTACAATTTTTCTTTTCTTATGTGTTACTGCCACATTTTGTGGGATTTCTATTTCAAGTTTAAAAAAATGGGTTTTTTTATCCTTTATGGGTTTTGATTAATGATTGTGAGATACCTGAAAATTAATGTAGTTTTCGTGATAGTGTTGGATACAAGGGCTATTTTTCTTCGCTTAATTGTGGACCTATCCATTTTATATTCAGTTTCCCTCTAGTTCCACTTGAATCAGTTTCTCAGTATTTTCAGATATTAGGAACTGGATTTGCAACATTGAGCAGCATGCTTATGACAATGTCAACAAGATCTTAATAGGAAACAAGGCAGACATGGATGAAAGCAAAAGGGTAAGTCTTGAATTTTTGAGTTGCCTGGATTTATCACTTCTTTGTTCCAGTCCTTAAAGGCAAGGCAACTCCATTACCTGAGCATGCCACCAAGCACTTATGCCTAATAGGATATGCCTAAAAAAACTAGCTTCATCTTTGGCTTTCTTGTCACTCCAAATATATGATGGGAGTACGTAGATCTATAACTAGTTTTTCCTGTTTGATGAATAATTAAGCCACAAAGGTGTGCACTTTCTTCATTTTTCTGTTTGTTGAGTGTATGGGGTTGTCTTTTAACATGTTTACCCGTGCGTATACCTCTCTGCATGAATATAATATTCACTGGTGTTAGCAAGGTCTTCTTTTCGTTTCATTAGGCTGTGCCTGCTTCCAAGGGTCAAGCTCTTGCTGATGAATTTGGTACCAAGTTCTTTGAAACTGTAAGTAGTTCCATGTCGATGCAATTCAATTTCCAGAAACCTTAGTGCTTCTTTCTTTTTCATAACAAAAAATCGTCTTCTGCAGAGTGCAAAGACAAACTTAAATGTCGAGGATGTCTTTTTTTCAATTGCAAGGAACATCAAGTTGAAGACTTGCAGAAACTGACACCAAAGTGGAGGTACTTATATATTAACAATTGATTCTCATCTTCTCTTTCACCCGAGCAATCGTCGTTAACCCTATGTTCATAAGCATTGAGATATCTTTGTTTTTCCTTGTGT
>JAOXYD010142890.1:0-10688 GCA_028565735.1 Pinacopodium congolense
ATAAACAAACATAATACAAAGGTGAAAAAAGTTCAATAAAAACAAAAATTAAAAAAACAAAAGAAATAGCAAAAACACAATGTTAACTCACCAATAATGGCTTTAAAAATTTGATAAGTTGCAGCTAACTATCAAATAATAAACCTAACTAAATATTACTATGTAGTAGGGTGAGTTAAGGTTGAATCCATAGGGAGTTAGGAGGTAATACTGTTAATGGAAATTTTACATTATTTTATAATGCATATTTCATTATATTTTTACCCATTTGGTAGTGGAATTACACCAATATAGAGCTATTATTGTTAATTTTAGGTATATATTGGTTTTGGAGCATGTTGTGGAGATTTGGACTTAATTAAAGCTTGTTTTCGGAGAAGCAAGAGAACTTATTCTTTCTAAGGCTTAAATGTAACCATATACAGTAGGGTTCATGAATAGTGAATATACAACGATTAAACAAGGAAGATCGATCTACTGAGTGGTAATGATCAGCCAACAGAATGAAGAAACAAGGCAGGTCAGTTGACCGAGTGGCAAGAATCAGTCGACCAAATGAAGAAACAAGGAAAGTCAGTTGACCGAATTTACATCAGTTGACCGAATTAATCGGAACAAGTTTTTCAGTCGTCCGCATAGAAGAATAGGTTGACTGAATGAAGCAAATAAAGAGGTTTCTATCGATCGAATGACGATAAGTCTATCGAACAAGTAAAATTTTGAAGTTCGATCGAATGAATGGTAAAGTTCGGTTAACCGAGCCTAAGGGCTCCAGTTTTAGTTTCTCATGTTTTATTCTTCGACTGATGCATTTTGTAACACCTTTACACCCCTTGGGAGAATAGAGGGATGTTCACATGCAACTTTGTAAGCAATCGCAGCGGAATTAAATAGGTAATTTGGTAAACATGCAATCACATTAATCAACAAACCACAAAATACCAAAGACCTATTCCAATTTAAACAAGCCATTTACAGAGCCATGTGCACTCAAATTATAGGTACAAAATGAGAGTACAAAAAAAAAACAATCCATAATAATCCCAAATTATACAGACATATCAAAATCCAAAAATACAAAAGACACATGACTCTTAACCTTTGTTGTATCGACAGTCCTACATCCTCATACTCTCCTGTCTGCACCTACATGGAGCCAAAACACCATGCTAAGCATTTTGCTTCGTGGGGAAAAACAAGATAATACAATCACATAAACTGCAGGATGCAGTCATAGTCTTTGAACAATTCCAACCATCTTCTCTGTCTCAGATTCAACTCTTTCTGAGTCAGCAAATATTTCAAGCTCTTATGATTTGTAAAGATCCTGCACTTCTCACCATATAGGTAGTGTCGCCAAATTTTTAAGGTGAATACAACTGCTGCTAACTCTAGACCATATGTCGGATAATTATGTTCATGTGGCTTCAGTTGCCTGGAAGATAAGTAATTGTTTTCCCTTCTTGCATCAAAACACATCCCAGACTAATCCCAGATGCATCAGTAAACAGTACATACTCCTTACCCGAAGTAGGTTGAACACTAGAGCTTCTGTAAGCATGCTCTTCAACTGCTCAAAGCAGGTTTGACATTTATCAGTCCATACATATTTCATTCCCTTCCGAAGTAGCTTAGTCATAGTTGTTGCTATCACTGAGAATCCCTTCACGAATTGGCGATAGTAACCTGCCGATCTTAGGAAACTCCTTACCTCAATCACATTCCGGGGTGACCTCCAATTGATAACTGCTTTAATTTTGCTGGGATCAACCCTAATTCCCTCTGAAGATACCATATGACCCAAAAAAGAAATCTCCCAAAGCCAGAAATCACATTTACTTAATTTGGCATACAACTGCCTCTCCCGAAGTGTCTGTAATACAATAACAGTATGAGTCGTGCCTAGCATATTGTGCCCATTGAGCCTTTGGCTCTACAAATCAGAACAGTCAGAGGATGTTATAGTGTAGCAAATGCTAGACCCCTATAGGCATGCCTAATTACCCATAACTAGATGAAGCAGTAGTAAAAACCAATTTCAAAAAATCCTAAGTTTATAAGTTGAAAAATGTTTGAAAACACACATATACACATTGGCCATAAGTAAGGCATAAAACATTGGATTCGCCCACCAAAACCATATGTATTGACATTACTTCATTATTGAATCAATAATTCATCTAATCATTTTATATTAGTTTCATGGAGGCAACTCACATATTTAGTATATCGTAGTTACTTGCAAAAACTGTGAGGGATACTCAAGAGATAACAATGCAAGAAATTATTACCAACTCAACACCATAATCCTACATCAATTTCATTAATTTTATTTGCAATTTAATACCCAATTTGCATATAAATAATATATTTACAACTACGGTATAACTCGGGGCTTTATAATTAGGCTTTGGAATATATGAAACATATCAAACTTATACTGTCTACTTATTGTTGGCTTATCTTTAAAAAATTGTTTGTATAACACAATGATGTTGAACAAGAGTATAAATTCCTTGATGTTTTATTTCATAGGTAAATATACATATATATATACATGTTATAAAGTTTTAAGATTTTGTATCTTACTAATATGGGATATATTCTAACATGCTAAGTTTGTTATAAAAGTAAACATAAAATCTTATAATGATGTAAAAAAAAAATTAAGAAGACAGATCAATCTAGAAGCTAAGAGGACCTCCACGAGAGAGATGAAGATCTTAAGGAATCTCTCAGTATACCAAAAAGAAAGCAGCGGCGAACAATGGATACCTAAAGGACAAAAGGTTGAAGTAATAAGGTAAGTAGGTGGCACGTTACAGTTCAGAGGGTTGAGTCGCGACGAGAGTGATGACTGGAAGTCAATCTACAGTCGCACGCTTTGACATGTGCCGAAAAGTTGAACAAGTAGTGAAAATTTCGAGTGGCACATGACGCTCATGTGCGTTGTTTCTGGTCATCAGAATTTGGGCACTGGTCAATTGGTAGAAGTGCTTCCTTTGGTGTTGACGGTGAGATTAGAAGAGTAACAAAAAGGGAGTGAGTAAGTGGACCAACCTTTTTGCTCTTCTGGAAAGCAATTTAGGTGATGGTCTGCTCACTGGACTAACCTAAAAAATATTTTTGCTCAATAGGAAAGATTTTAATGTTTGTTCTGTTGTATATGGGCGAAGCCAAGGATAGTACAAATAACCAAATAATTTGAGTTTGGAATAATTGAGAGTCTCAAATATTCTTTCATAAAGAGAAAAATATTGCAGTGTCGGGGCTGGCATGCGATTGATCAAATATACAGTAGTGGCAAAAGCATTAGGCCAAAAGGTTAATGGAATGGATGCACGGGAGAATAAAGTGAGACCTGTTTCCACAATATGGAGATGATGCCGCTCGAAGAAGCCATTATGCTCAGGTGTCTATGGTGGAGTAGTAAAATGAGATATCCCATTGACAACAAGAAAATTAGCAAGAGCAGTATATTCATCATCATTGTCTGAATACATTGTTTTGATATTTCGATCAAAATGTTTTTCCACGATTGCTTTAAATCTTATGAAAAATCTATTTTACTTCTGATTTTTGTTTGAGGGGATATTTGAATGATGCAAAAAAAAAAAATTAAGAAGACAGATAGATCTGTAAGCTAAGAGGACCTCCACGAGAGAGATGAAGATCTTAAGGAATCTCCTAGCATACCAAAAAGAAAGCAGTGGCAGACAATGGATACTTAAATGACAAAAGGGTGCAGCAATCTACTCACTTACTATAATCGAAAAAATATTACAAAAGGAAAAACAAAATATTCCAAAAGTATTGAACCAAAGGAGGTTCCATCTTTATTTTTATGATGACAAAACAACTTTACTACTGATATTCCTGTTTAAATGTGTATAAGGATATGTTGATTTGGGAGCATTTGGAACAAAGTACTTGATTATCTGGATAAAGGGAAGATCGATCAACCAAAAAAAGATAATTGGTTGATTGAACTCGAGCGCTGAGGCAACATCAACAGATCGAAGGAAGATCGGTTGATCGAATGAACATTTTGAGGAAGATTGGTAGACTGAATAAAGATTGGCCGACCGAATGAAGACCGATCAATAAAACGATGGCTATCGGTCCACCTAATGAACAAATTAAAAGACCGGTTGACCAAACATGGCCTATCAGTCGATTGAACAAAGCGCAATGGTCATATTACTCAACGAATACAAGATTTGCACAACGGTCATAAGATTTACCCAACAGATAAATGAGTAAATTAGAAGATTAACGTTGCAACAGCTCTCTAATCCACATTAACTAGTATAAAAGATGGATTAAGCGAAAAAAGATGTACAAGTCACGAGTCTAAGTACAAAGTCTGATCAAAGGTCTGAGATTGAAGTGTATACGTGTTTAAGAATGTTTTATTTATCAAGTTTTGTGTGACTTGAGTTATCTCTGCGAGTGAGTAGTTACTTTGTCTTTGTGAGGTTATTCTTGATCCTTTTAAAAGAAGTATTTTGAGGTTATTCTTGAGCCTATAAAAAGAACTTGTTAAAAGGTTATTCTTGAATCTTGAAAAAAAAAAGTGGGTTATTCTTGAACCTAAAAGGAGTTTGTGAGTTACTATCAAATTTATCTTTTGTATTACTTATTTTTATTTTTCAATAAGTATAAGTTCATTTAATCTATTTTGTTACATAGTTGTTTATTTAGCTTTCGCAAATTATTAAATTTATTGTTATCATATTTTTATGTTTATATTTTTTCACTTAAAAATTCTTAACACCTAATTCACCCCTTCTTAGGTGTCATTTAGGACCAACAATTGGTATAAGAGCGTAGGTCTCACCTTGAGTATAAATTCTAACGAATTTGTAAGGAAAAATCAAATGGCACATTTCATGAATTTTATAAGTTCCTTATATAGCTTAGATGGATATAATCTACATAAAACACCTTAATTCAATGGCAATAATTATATGTATTGGAAGAATATGATGATATGCTACTTGATAGGGGAAAATATTGATTTATGGACAATGGTAACTTAACTATTTACAATATCTACCAAACTCATAGGAAATGAAATAGTCCTAAAGAAAGAGAATGAGTGGAACCTAGATGAAAGGAAGTCTATATCTTTAAATAGTAAGGCTATGCATATTTTATATTATGATTTAAGCACGGAAGAATACAATAGCATTGTAATGTGTGAAACTGCATATAATATATGGCACATTCTTCAAATTACTCATGAAGGTACAAATCAAGTCACGGAAACTAAAATAGGTATGCTTACTTACAATTATGAACTTTTTCATATGATGCATGATGAAATTATTTCTTTAATGCATGCTCGTATTAATAATATTATAAGTGCAATAAAAGGTCTAGGTAAGACCTATTATAGTGTTAAGCTATGTAGAAAGATTTTAATGTCCCTACCAAAGACATAGGAAATAAAGGTGACGACGATACAAGAGGATAAGGATATCAACAAACTTCCTCTCAACGAGCTCATTGGTTCACTTCTCACGTATGAGATGAGGATGAAAAACATCTATGAGGAATAAGAAGTGCCAAGGAAGAAAAATGTGACGTTCAAACTGACAAAAAAGGAGGAAAGCGACAATAAAGAATTGCCACTTGGAATTAAAAACAAGGAGCTCACATTCATCACAAGAAGGCTAAATAAGTTCATGCAAAATGCCTTAACGCGTCAAAATTGTACATCTTATTAAAAATATAAATTATCTAACATAACATGTTTTGAGTGTGGTGAAAAGGGACATTTGATATTGCAATGCCCCCATCTACAAGAAGAAGAAGGAAAAGCTGGGAAGAAGGAAAATAAGGTGTGGAGGAAAGAAAAGAAGGACTTCAAGAAAAAGAAAGCATTAAAAGATTCTTGGTCCAAATCTAATGATTCCGAAGAAGAAGAAATAGTCAACATGTGTTTTATGGCATATAACGAGATATGTTTTCCACCTAATAAAGATGAATGTAAGTATATGTATGATGAAGTGTTAGAACATATAGAAAATTTAATTAAAAAGAATAAGGAATTGTATGATAAGCACAGGAAAGCTTTAGAAGAATTAGACGCATGTAAATAGAAAAATAATAATCTTAGAAAAGATATGACTCTAATTAATAAAGACAATAATGAGCTTGTAACTGAAAATAGTTCCCTAAAGAAAGAAATTGAATTCCTCAAGAAATCTTTTGCAAAATTCAATAAGAAAAAAGGAAAACTAGATACTTTATTAAGTAATCAAAAGTTCGAAAATGATAAACATGGTTTAGAGTATAATAATGAAAAAGGGGCATCTACTAGTAAGACTGTTTTTATAAAGGTAAAGAACTTAGAAGATAAATATACTCTTAGGAATGTTCAGAAGGCACTTAATGGCCCGCAACCTAAACATCATGCATTCAAATACACATCAAAACCTAGAAAATTCTCCCAATATCGATTTAATGATAAAAAGACCTTCACGCATCCTAGAAAAAATATTTAACAAAGTTTTTATAATGATCTTAGATATAGAAATGACTATAGAAATGCATATAGGACTTACACTTCATTATTCTGCACATTTTGTGACATGTTTCTTATTTTTATTATGGTTGTCTAAACAATTTTTCAAATGGTTACAAAAATAACTTTCATAAGATAAAAACCATATGGATTCCGAAAACTAGATAGTTGTTCTTTTTTCTTTTTTCTTTTTCCATTATTTATGGTTTATAGTTTAATGTTTGTATATGTTTATTTTTCACTGTCCCCAGAGGTTTAGTTGACTAAACGACTAACATTGATTGACTAAATGTAGTTTGGTCAACAGATAGTTAAAGCTTAAGTGTTCGGTCGACCGATGCTGCTGGTTCGGCCAACAGATAGGTCCAAATTTTCTTTTTCTCTCTGGAATTCATAAATTTACATGATTTTTAGGTTGTGCTTGTGTTTTAACTACGTGTGATAAATATTTGTCCATATTTTTAAAGTTGTGATTAACCTTCTTTGTAATTTCTATTTATGTAACTTTTATCTGAATTTATAGTTTAAAAGGTATGAGTTAAGTATATTAATATCTAAGGATCCTAGATAAGATAGACACTTAAAATTGTTTGTATTTGTATTGTAGGATAAGAGAAGAAATAAATGGTACGTAAATAGTGGTTGTTCACGACATATGATTGGGGACCCCTCACAGTTTATCACTTTTAAAAGTAAGGATGGAGGATTTATCACTTTTGAGGACAATACCAAAGGTAAGGTAATTGAAATTAGAAAAGTAGGTAAAGATAATTGTCTATTAATTAATAATGTTTTACTTGTTGAAAGTTTGAAATATAACTTATTAAGAGTAAGTCAACTATGTGATAAGAACTATAAAGTTAGTTTCGTAGGAGATGAATGTGTTGTTTCTAAGAAAGATAACAATAGTATCATGTTCTTAGGAAAACGGGAAGGAAATATTTACATTGTTGATCTATACTGTGTTACTAATCATGAAGATAAGTGTTTAATTTCCTTAAGTGAATGCGCTCAGACTTGGTACCGACGATATGGACATGCAAGTATGAATCTCTTCTCAAAGATCAATTTAAAACAATGTGTTAGAGGACTTCCAACTATAAAGTATGAAAAAGAAAAAATTTGTAGAGCATATCAAATGAGAAAACAAGTAAGAAGCTCATTTCAAAGTAAGAAATCGGTAACATCTTCTAGACCCTTTGAATTACTTCATATGGATTTATTTGGTCCTACTATAGTAACTAGTTTAAGAGGAAAATCATATGCATTTGTAATTATTGATGATTTCAATCGTTTTACTTAGGTTTTATTCTTAAGTTCGAAAGATGAATGCTTCAAATCTTTTGTGAGTTTTGCAAAGAAATTTCAAAATGAAAAGTACTTATTTATTGCATCCATTAGAAGTGATCATGGTAGAGAATTTGAAAATGAAATGTTTGAATACTTTTGTGATGATCATGGCATTGCGTATAATTTTTTTGCACCTAAGACACCTCAACAAAATAGTGTAGTAGAAAGGAAAAAAATAGATCTTTACAAGAAATGGCACAAACTATGATAAATGAATATAATTTTTCGAAATATTTTTGGGTTGAAGCCATTGCATGTGCATGTAGCGTCATAAATAAGGTGAACATTAGACTTAAGTTAGATAAAACACTTTATGAACTTTTAAATGGGAAGAAACTAAGAATTAGTCATTTCAAAGTTTTTGGTTGTAAATGCTATATTTTGAACACTAAAGATAGTTTGGAAAAATTCGATTCTAAAACAAATGAAGGCATTTTCTTATGATATTTTTTATCGAGTAAATCATATAGAGTTTACAACAAGAGCTCTCATGTTGATTAAGAGTCTGTGCATGTTGTTTTTTATGAAACTAACCCTTTCGAAAGAGAGAAAGTAATTGAGTTTTATGATACAAATGTGTCCAAAGGGTTAGAACAACTTTCACTTGAAGACAATGGGCAAACATCATAAATTGTTGAACCAAGTAGAGAAGGAGGACATGAAGAGCTACCAAGAGATAGGAGATACAAGAAAGATCATTCCTTCGATTAAATTATAAGTAATGTTCAAAAAGGGGTAATGACTCGATCTCAATTTAATCTATCTCATATTGCTTTCATTTTAAATATTGAACCTAAAACAATAGAAGAAACTTTAGATGATGAGAATTGGATTTTAGCAATGAATGAGGAATTAGAATAATTTAAACGAAACAAAGTTTGAACCTTAGTACCTAGACCTGTAGATGATCCTATAATAGGTACTAAATGGGTCTTTAAGAACAAACTAGATGAACAAGGTAACATTGTTAGAAACAAAGTAAGATTAGTAGCTAAAGGGTATAACCAAGAAGAAGGAATAGATTATGATGAAGCATTTACCCCCGTGGCTAGGTTAGAGGCTATTAGACTACTTCTTGCATTTGCATCTCATATAGTTTTAAAATTGTTTCAAATGGATGTCAAAAGTGCATTTTTAAATTGATTTATTCAAGAAAAGGTGTATGTTGAACAACCCCCCAATTTTGAATGTTATGATGCATTTGAACATGTTTTCAAACTTTCTAAAGCATTGTGTTGGTTTAAAACAAGCACCTAGAGCTTAGTATGATAGATTAAGACATTTTTACTTGAAAATGGTATTGAAAAAGGGAAAGTAGACACCACCTTATTTATTAAGAAAGATCAAAATGATTTATAAATTGTTCAAACATATGTTAATGATATTATTTTTGGTGCTACTAATGAACATTTGTTTGAGGATTTTACTAAGTGTATGAGTAGGGAGTTCAAAATGAGCATGATGGGAGAATTGAATTTCTTCCTTAAACTTCAAATCAAGCATATAAAGGATGGTATCTTCGTAAATCAATCAAAGTATACATGAGAAAGATGGAAAAGAGGTAGATGTCAAACTATTTCGAGGTATGATTAGACGTTTACTGTATTTAACTGTTAGTCATCCAGATATTATATTTAGCATTCGTTGGGGTGCACGTTTTCAATCTTCTCCTAAGGAATCTCATTTGTTAGCTGTTAAATGTATTTTGCGATATTTGTGTGATACTTTAAATTTAGGACTATAGTATCCTAGAAATTTGTCTTTGGACTAGGTTGGATATTTTGATGTCGATTATGCAGGTAACTTGTTAGATAGGAAAAGTACATCTGGTGCATGTCACTTTTTAGGAAATGCATTAGTTTCATGGTTATGTAGAAAACAAAACTATGTTGCATTGTTTACAGCAGAAGCTGAATATATAGTCAACAGTAGTTGGTACACTTAAGTATTATGGCTTAGACAATAACTTAGGGATTATGGTCTCCATCTTGATAAAATTCCTATTTGGTGTGATAATACAAATATGATTTGTTTGACTAAAAATTCCACACTGCATTCTAGGACTAAGATATAGAAAGTCGATATCATTTTATTCATAATCATGTGATACATTGCATCAATTAGCAAATATTTGTACTAAACCTCTATGCGAAGATAATTTTTGAACAATTAGACGAGAAATTGGTATAATTGATGGATAATATACTTGAATTTTATGATATATTTACCTCTATTTTAAGCCAAATTGTTATATAATTGCTTACATTTGATGTTTATAAGCTTAATTATGTGTTTGATTGATGAACATCACAGTTAGAGTTGATTTATTTTAGAAAATCTAAGAAAAGGATGTTGAAATTAGAGATTTTGGAGTAAAACTACGGGTATGGAGAGGTACCATTTAACCCTGCAACGAGTCATTCTACCCCTGAATAAAATACTAAAATGACGGTGCTCATCAGGCATCATTTGACTCTTTTCAAGTGTCGTTTAAGTAGCAGTCAACACCTTTCCAACTGGATCCCCTTCTCCACTTTCTGTGACTTAGCCTAGTTGCTCTCCACTTGCAGTTAACACATATAAGGATGTTAGACCTATGGCACCCAAGAGGGGGGGTGAATTGGGTGTTTAAAAACTTTTGCGGAATTAAAACACTTTAAATACCTAAGGCCAAGTTAAATAATATGAAATTCTTTAACTTAAATGGAATGCCAAGTTATATGTTATTCTTAAGCAAATTTAATCAATAATTAAACAAACACACATGCACAAATATAAAAGAGATAAGGAAGAGATGAACACAAGG
>JAOXYD010142901.1:0-10688 GCA_028565735.1 Pinacopodium congolense
GACAAAGTGGACATTGAAGAGTCACTTTGTTTCTCTTTATTTTGTTACTTTGAAACAACGAAAAAGCAACACTTTTTTAGCGTCTTTGATTCAGTCCTTACTTTTAGTATTAGGCAAATCTATTTGAGTTAACCACTATCCATTTAATCTATTTAGTATTAACCACTATCCATTGTTTTTTTTTTTTTGAGTTAATTTTGGCATTAGGTAAATCTATTTATTTGTTGAAATTAAGAATTTTATATATATTTAAGTTTTAAAAATATGTTTTTATAATTATTTAACATAGGCAGTTTTTTGTTTCAAACTGTTTTTTTTATAAATATTTTCTAATTTTTTAAAAAGTATGTTGATATAAACATTAAAAAAAATTAAAGATGTATTATGGTCATTATTTAATTTTATAAAACTATTATATTAAGGGATATATTAAGAAATAGATGTAAATTAATTTTTAATTTTAGAATTGTTCTAAATATAATTATGAATAATTTAATTGAATTAAATGTTTTAAATAATAATTATTCAAATTTATTTACAAATAAATTATACATTTTATATTTACTTATTCTAAACAAGAGGTAAGCTGAAAGATTGTGAGTGGAATCTAGAATAGCTATTCATCAATACTAATCAGTGTCCCTGAAGAACCGCTCCTTTGTAAGAAAAAGATGTTAAACAGTCTCACTAATTTAAGCAAATCGCTCCTTTGTAAGAAAACGATGTTGAATAGTTCAAAATTCGTTTCTAAAAAGTATATATAGTATTTAGAGGCTTAAAGAGGGTTTTTAAGAGTTTTCAAGCAGTTAAAATGAAGACAAAAAGTAAAATTCCGAAAGTAGAAACTAGTCATTGGGGTCAGAGTCATCAACGGCACCGTTGTTCATAGAACAGGCAGCCGTTGATGCTTCTGGAGAAGGGGTGATAAATGACACTCAAGTAGGGTGCTGTTAATGATGAACAGCCCGTAATTGAGTATCCAGAAAACACAAAATATTCTACATAATTGACTTCAAACCTTTTCAAACAAGTTCCCAATGATAATTGAGACTTCAAACACCTTTTAAATCATATATTTAGATTATATGAATGATCAGACATCTTCAAATAATTTAAACACATGATTTAACCTATGAATTGAGATAATATGCACTTTTGACATTTCAAATGTAATGCATGATCAAACTTAAGCCCTTAGATCAATTGAACATTAAGTAAAACTTACAAACATATTTGAAAAAACCTATCTAAGGTCTTGAGGCTTCCAAGTCAATTGAATTTCCATTATGTTCAAATGTGACCTTCAAACTCCAAGCTTTCCATAATGAATTCTTCTTGAAATATATCTATTTTTAAGATTATCATCATAAACTCAAACGATTAGTAATTAAACATGTTGTGTTATCATCAAAACTAAGATTGGAACCTCCCTTAGTTCAACAATTATATATTATTTACAAATTGTCATTTGCAAACTAAGAGACAGATTAAACTCACTAAAGAAGAAGCATATATTATTTATCGAAGAAGTATAAAACTACAAATGGAAATTAATTTAGAACTTAATACGTATTTTAGAGGTTATAACCTAGATGGAATTAGATAGATATAAAAAGATAAAAATTGACGGTTTGAAGATAGATTTAAATTTAGTAGAATTGAAAAAAATGATAGAATATTTTGTAATAAAATTTTAATACGAATTGAAAATATTAAAAAATAAATAACAGAGATTTGGGATTGAATGAACAGAGATTTGGGATTGAATGAACAAAATAGAAAAAAGATTAGATATTTATTATAAATTTGATCAATTAAAAAATTCATAAAAATACTTTTAAAACAAATATTTGATCAAATGCAGTGAAGAGTCTGTTTAATTATAAGTACAATGGCTAATTTTGTACCAACATTTGACTTATATATTAAAGATTTAGTTAAAAAAAGATATTTCAATTTAGATAATTTAATTCATATAAAACCAAATATAATTCAACAGGAAATTCCCTGGAACCCCAACATTAATGATATTCCTAGTTCTAGTAGAAATCCAACTAAATATCCATTATGAAGTTTTAATTGACCTATATAAGTATATACTGGAATTCATATAATGAAAAAAGATAAAGATGGTTTTACCCTAATAAATAAAATGAAAATAGAGGCCATAAATCCTTTTGGAATGTATTTAGATATTGAATTTTTACAAATCACAAAAGAAGCTATAGATAAGCAGGAAATAACACTTAGAGTAGCTATCATTATTAATAAAATAGATTATGAAACAACAAAATAATACACAGAAAGAACTTTAATTAATAATTCTTTTAGATTCTGAAAAAAAAATAGACGATTACTCAAAGAACATGATATTTATTTTTGATAATGATTTCACAAATCTAATAAAGAGAGTAGTAGAAGCCTTTAAATTAGAATTTGTAGGAGAAGGTAACATTATGAAAGACTCTGCCACTATAGGTAAATATGAATCATACTTATAATCAAGTTGATAATACTTAGGCTTATTTAAAAATGATTTATGCAAAGATACCTGATCCTTGGTGTAGCAGGTTATAAGCCACATATGACCTAAGAATATTAGATATTTTAGGGGAAAAATCATTTCTAAAAGATAAACTTAGAGAATTGTGTGATGAAATAATGATTTTAAAGAAAAGTAAAAGTTTATAGATAAAGAGTTCTCTTTATTACTAGTAGGATTTAAAAATACCAACTATGATAGGATGTGATAGGCCTTACTACTATACTAAGATAAAAAATAAATAGAAGAAGAAAAAATATTTCAAGAAAAGATATGTTCAGAAATGAAAGGTTAGATATTATAAATGAAAAAAATGATATAAGTGTAAAATAAATTTGGTGCAAAATTGGGAAAACTGTTATTTTATGATTCAAGAGTGTATTGTACTTAGCCATAAAATATCAAGGGCATAAAGGTAGACCTAGCTAAGATAGATGTGATTGCTCAACTCCTACTTCCAAATTCAATCAGAGCGATTAGGAGTTTCTTAGAACATACTGATTTCTATCAGAGGTTCATTAAGGATTTTTTGAAAATAACTAAGCCTCTTGCTAATCTTTTGACCAAGGATGCCATATTTCCTTTTGATGAAAAATGCATGCACAATTTCACCAATCCTAGTCTCACCCGATTAGTGTTTGCCTTTTGAGTTAATGTGTGATGCAAGTATAACAGTTTTGGGGCAAAGGAAGGATAAAATATTTCTTCCAATTTATTACACATGTAGGACACTGAATGAGGCTTAAAAGAACTACACTACGATTGAAAAAGAAATGTTGGTTTCTATCTTTTCTTTTAATAAATTTGGATCTTATTTGGTTCTTTCAAAGGTGACAGTATATATGTTGAAATATTTGATAAATAAACTTGATGCAAAGCTGAGATTAATTAAATAGGTCTTGTAGTTGCAAGAGTTTGACGTAGAAATTAAGGACAAGAAAGGTGTTGAAAATTTTGTTACGCGATCATCTTTCTAGGTCAAGTGAGGAAGTTATGGAACAAGGAGAAAATAAGGATATGAAGGAAGTGTATCCCGAGGAACATCCATTAGTAGTAAAGGATAAATTACCATGGTTTACTGATTATGTTAATTATTTGGCTGGCAATATAATTCTTCATGATATATCTTATCAACAAAGGAAGAAATTCCTATATAATGTTAGAAAATTTCTTTGATATGATCCAATCTTATACAAGATTTATAGAGATGAAATTATTAGAAGATGTATTCCATATGAGGAAGTGACTTTTATATTAGATCATTGTCATTCTAAGGAAGTAAGAGCACACTTTGGACTAACTAGATCCGTACATAAGGTCTTAGAGTCTAGATTCTATTAGACCACTCTGTTTAAGGACACATCTGATCATATAAGATCTTGTGAAAATTGCCAAAGAACTAGAATCATTCCCAGGAGACATGAAATGCCTCTAAATAATATTTTGACTTGTGAAGTTTTTTATGTTTGGAGTATTGATTTTATGAGACTCTTCCCTAAATCATATGCAAATCAATATATTTTAGTTGCAGTAGATTATGCCATCAAATGGGTTAAAGACGTGGCATTACTCACTAATGAATCAAGAAGTGTGGTGAAATTTATAAAGAAATTTTTTTTACAAGATTTGGTACACCTCAAGCAATATTTAGTGATGAAGGATCACACTTTTATAATAAGCAATTTTATTCCCTCATATCCAAATATGGTGTAACTCATAAATTTGTTGAACCTTATCATCCACAAACTAGTAATCAAGAAAAATTTTCAAATCAATAAATGAAAAGAATTTCGGAAAAGATTGTCAGTGCATCTAAGAAAGATTAGTATTTGAAAATGGATGATGCACTATAGGCATATTGCATTGCATTTAAGACATCCATTGGTATGTCTCCATATCACTTGGTTTATGATAAGTCATTTCATTTACCTGTTGAATTATAGCATAAGGCATTTTAGGCTATCAATTTTCCAAATTTTGACTCAAACATAATTGACGAGCAAAGATTATTACAATTAAATGAGTTAGATGAATTTCTCCTTGATGCTACCTATAACAATTCCAAACTTTACAAGGTATGAACTAAGAAATCACATGACAAGAATATTATTCCTCACGATTTTAAATTTGGTAATAAAATTTTGATTTACAACTCGTGCTTTAGAATTTTTCTTGAAAAATGGAGATCTCGTTGGACTAGTCTTTATGACGTGCTTAATGTCTATCTTTATGTTACCATTGAAGTTTCTAATGGTTAATCATCTTTTAAAGTTAATAGACAAAAAACCAAACTCTATTTACCTAGTAGGTCCAATAAGCCTACTGGGCTTCTTTTCCTCTCTAGCCCTTACTAGGCTTGTCCTATCTTTTAATTATTTAAGTAATGATATTTGATTCCTTTCTTTTTGTTTGTGTCTTTAGTTTTCCTTTTCTTTCTTTTTAAGGGTTAATTTCTCTAATCTTTTTAATATTATTATTTATTTCCTTTTTAGTTTCTTAATTTTCAGTTTAGTATTCCTTATTTTAAGTTCCTTTCTAGCTTTAGATTGCTTATTTGATTTTATTTTTGTGTGTTTTAATTAAGTTTTTCAAGCTTTAGTTATTTAAGTAAGTTTTCTTAAGTCTTTTAGCCAGTTTCCTCTTAATTTTAAGCTTTTAATTTTCTTGTCTTAGGATTTGTTTTCCTTTTTCTTTAAGTACCTTTTAGGTCATTTAATTTGTTTTTGGCATGCTTTCCTTAAGTCCTTTGCTAGTTTTCCATTTAGCCTTTTTTAGTTTTTAGTTTAGTTTTCTTTTAAATTTCAATCACTTTAAGCCTGTTGTTCTTTAGTTTTAGTGTTTTTGAAGCCCGTCCTTGAGCAATTTAGTTGGCTAACCCTTTAATCTTTGTCAAGTATCAATTTGGGATTAACTGGATTTGACATAAAAATTCTAATTTTGGAGGATTCTGCAATAATAAAATGGTAGGTGTAAAACGGTGGGGTAAAATCAATTTTGGATTATTTTTTGGTGTATGTTGCATTTATGTTTTTATATTTTATTTATGCTTCCCAGTTTGCTGCTACTAATGCCTCTGGTCAAGTTTAATGCTCACTTTAATGGATCAATAAAATATTATCATTATCCTGGGTGCTATCTATTCCGTTATCTACCATTTTGCTCTTACTTTCTATCTTTATGAATATTGGGGACAATGTTTAACTTTAGTGTAAGGGAGGGATAACATGATTTTTTTCACACTTGATTTATTGTTCCTATAGTAATTTAATTTATCATCTTTTTCAAGATAATCTATGATTTATGGAAAAAAAATTTTATTTTGATTCATACCATTGAACATTTTTTCCATTTAATTTTAATTACTTTAATAAATTAAGATGTTATACTTTTGATTTTGATAATTAATGATCAATTGATTTTAAATCACTTCATGTTTTGGTTGATTAATTCCTTATGATTCCATTTCTAAAATGAACACTTCTAAGCAAATTGTTGCATCTTTTATCCATTTTCATCATACTTGTTAAAATTGAAATAAAGTGAAAAAGAAAGAGAACGAAAGAAAAGAATAGAAAAAGTGTGCTTAAAATGAATTAAAATTAAATAAGTTTTTTGATTCACTCCACTAGCTTTAAATCAATTGGTCAAAGTTAAAGACTGATTTTAGTAGCCAGTTGATGAGAGATGATTTAATTGAGTAACTAGAGATGTTCACGAAAAAATGTTTATCTTCACTTAAAAAGATTAAATTACCTCTCAACCAAGCCAAGCTCACATGATTATTTAAATTTTAGTGCTTAATTAATTAAGGATATGAAATTTTTTAAAAGGGTGATAATTTCTTCTTAGGTTAGATTCATTTTCATTTGGAATTGAATTTTGTTGTTTAGGATGAATTTGAAGAAGTATGGAGTGGATTGATTTCCTTTATGACTTGATTGGATGGATTAATCTTATGACCTCTCAATTGGTCATATTGATTAAATGATTGAGGACATCTTTTCTATGACTTTGTTTCATGAATTAAAATTATTTTTCCTAAGGTTATATGTTGTTTTAAAATTGATGATAGACTAATTTAGTTGAGAACAAGCAAATGTTTAAGTGTGGGAGAATTGATAAAGGTTTATTTCATATGATTTTTCATGGTATTTTGATGTTGATGGACGCCTATTTTGATGCTTAATTGATTCATTTATGTCTTGACATATTTAAATTGTAGATTGCAACCCAATTAAAGTGGAAATCAAGTGAAAATGTGAAGATTGGAGAAAAATCAGGAGTAAAATGGCAGGATCAATCAACCTCGCATTTAGCTCTTTAAGACACATGTTTATCTCCTTCTTTAGGACTTAAATGTGGGCAATAAAATAGTGCTGTTTAACTACTCTTTAAGCGTCGTTTAGATAGCAGTTGAACTCTTTTCAACTGAATCTTTCTCCTAATTGGCTGCAACTTATGCAAATTGCTTCCCACTTACTCTTAACATATATATAAGGGGTGTTTGAAGCTAGAAATAAAAAGAAGAAAAAAAGAGAACACAAAAATTGAGAGTAAAATCATATCAGCCTTAGTTTTAAGGCTATTTTCTCTTATTCATCATCTTTTTATCTTTTTTTTTTCAGATCTAAGTTAATGTTTAAGGATTGTTAGAGCTCAGATATGTGGTTTAAGCTTGTAAACGTGTTTGTAGCCTTTTAGTTGTGCATTCTAACCTTATTTTTACATTAAAACCTCTTATTGTTATCATTTCTTTAAGAACATGTTAGATATAATGAGAATGACTTATTTCTTACTTCAAATAAGTTATTGATTTGATTTTTTTTAGAGAATGGTTATGAAATTATTTGAATATGTGTTTAATATGATTTATTACATGATTAAAGGCTGTCTTTTTCTTAAATGATGAAATTAATGATTATTCTAAATTAAACACTTAGAATAAAGTTAAGACAAAATTTAGGATTAGAGAAATCTACGTATTTTTTTTTGGGACAAATCATTAAGCAACCTGATTTAAATCATTGAATGACCAAATCTTAGTTTATCTTGAGGTTTACAATATGAAAATTGGAAAATTTTAGATTAAGCTTCCTAAACTTCAATCCTAATGTTTAAGATTGATGAATGACCAAAATTTAATTTAAGTTATTAGATAAAATATTGTCTTAACCATAACATTGTTTTGATTTAGTGAAGTGACCTTAAGACAAGTCTTTTAATCCATAATTAATCCATTTCGATCATTAAAAACTAATTCCTTAACCACTTTATCCATTAGGCAATCCTTTGATTTAAACTAAGTTATTCTGCATAACTTGTCATTTTAATTTCACATGGTAAAATTAGTTGTTAATTTCATTCAATTCGAATTCTCTAGATAATTGTGACCTAATTTATCTTATTACTTGTAATTTGGGATCCTTGTGGGATGATAACTTAGATCTTAAATATTTCCTTATATTACTTGTGATTAGAATACTTGTCATTAGCGTTGGTTTGAAATTGTGAAAGAGTGAAAAATGTGCTCCAATTTTTAATTTGTGAATTAAATTTGATCATTTAGCATTAATAGAAACCAACCTAGCAGTCATTTACAATAATACAATTTTATATGCAATTAATGTTACCATATGAAATTTTTGCTACTTTTTTCATCATTAAGATTAATGAATTCAATGCTTCTTTGTAATTACTGCCTTTTGTTATTGACCTTATTTTGTTAGTTATCAGTCTAATCTTAGTTATTACGTTATTTTATTACATATAGAGCGCACTTGGCGTTAAGCCTTTCTAGGTCTCATACGGTTTTTTATTTTTATTTTGCAATGAACTCCTACCATTATATTCATATTATGGGTCGCATATCTTCTACAAGATAATAGTCGTATTCCATCGTAAACATAATTATGGTACTTCTAATACATTTTCATCACATAATTTGTGCATGGTATTATTGTCTTCTTCAATAACAACCTCTTGTGTTTCTTACAAACTTATACTAGTATTACCTTATGTATATAATACACTTATATCTTATCATGTTTGTGTACATCAATTATATACTGAGTGCTAGGCCACTCAACAAAACATTAAATATATATAATTACTTAGTTAATAAGTAAAAATCACATAACGCCTTCTTTCATAACATTCTTACTATTCACCTAAACTATACATCATCGCTATATAATCTGTACTAACCCTATAAGTGAGATATATACATCACTTCTAACACAAAAATATGACGACATATCACAAAGACTACATTTAACTACATAACATGCTAAAACTTCATACAAGCCATACCATAATTATTTCCATAGTGTACCACCATTATGGGCACATCATACCACTGCTCGAGTTATAATTGAATAACATAATATCAAGTAGTATGCTTTCTTCTTTTACATATATATTACACTTGTGTACATAAGATACTACAATATTTAGGGAAATAAAATGCAAATCATAGATAAAGTGTACAAGTATAATGTATAAAACCTAAAGCTTTTGGATATATATTTTAAAATTACACAGTATAGATATTCATCAATAAATTTATGTGAACTCACCAGGTTCATATTATAAATTCAATTTATAGTAGCATGTTTTCCATACTATACAACCCTATCTATAAACTATTACATAACTTTATACAAACTAATTCATCACTTCATAAAAATAAAACAAAACAATTTTAATAACAATCTCTTATGTATCCTATGACCTTATACTAGTATTACCAGATGTATGAAATATACTTGTATTCTATCATATTTGTATACATCAATTGTATACTGAGTATTAGGCCACTCAATAAAATATTACAAACGCACAATTACATAATTAATATTTAAAAATCATACAAAGCATTCATTCATAGCATTCATACTGTTCACCTAAATTATACAATGTTGCTTTACAATTCGTACTAGCACTATAAGTGGGAATATACATCACTTCTAACATAAAAATATAATAATGCATCCCAATGATTACATCTAATAACCTAACACAAAAAAGCTTTGTACAAGTTATACCATAATTATTTCCAAATTATACTACCATTATAGACACCTCAAACCACCACTTGAGTTATAATTGAACAACATAATATTAAGTATTATGCCTTCTTCATTTATAAACATATTACACATTTGTACATAACATATCATAATTTTTATGGACATAAAATATAGATCATAAATAAAGTGTACCAGGATAATTACAATGCTTAGCACTTTTAAATATATATTCTATATCCATACGGTTTAGCTCATCAGCTTCTTACTATATAATTATTTTATACTAGCATGTTTTATAGACCATACAACCTATCTCTATAAATCATTACAGACAACATTTTTGTACTTAGTCACTTAAAATTTGAAGTCTTGCATTCTTCTGCATAAAAACAACAACTTCTTATCAAATTCACAGTCGATATCACTTTATTTATCTACTTTTTTACATCAATAATAGACTTAACCTCTACCTTTTGTAGACCTAATAGTTTCATCTGATATGCATCCAATTAAAGCATAATGTGCATCATCCTTGAAATCCTCTACTTAACATGAATTCCCTTTGACTTAGCATCTTTATTCTCACCTATGCTTGTTGAAACTTACTTTCTTTCCTTCTATGGCACCTGTTAGATACAGTCATATGTTCCAATCATTAATGCAAATTGGTTTACCATATTAACCATGATAATTTAAACATTGTTACAACATTAAATCCATCAACAAAACACATGATGAAATGTAAACATGAGGAAACTTTAACAAACAAACAAAAGTCATATAACATAAAGAAAACTTCATCCCACCTAAAGTAAATTCTTCATAACTTAAAGAACTGCTAGATTTTTGTTAGCTATAACTTCATTTGTACTTGTACTTAACCTACTCATGCATATACAACATGAAATCATATATGGCTGGTTGAATTTAATTAAAATTAAGTTAATAAATAACTTAAGAAGAATATGGTAGTTTTAAACACAATTATGCAATAGGTTTATCAACGCACCAAATGCTTTCCACATCTAGATATCATATCCTATAGATTGGACAAAATGAAGTCTTATGGTTCCACATTACAGTGTTAGCAATATGGCATGTCTGCGTAGATCAACTGC
>JAOXYD010142921.1:0-24404 GCA_028565735.1 Pinacopodium congolense
ATTAGTTTTTTTATAATTATTATCAAGTTTAAATTTGAGTTTGAGTCCTAATTTGATAGGATGAAATGCGCAAATTTTTTAATCTTGTTAAATCATATTTAATTTATTAGTTTGAAATAGATGTGAATCCAATTTTATTTCTCACGGTAATCTCAAGACGGGGCTTAATCTAACTTAGATTCATCAAACTGAATTTAGATTGTTTAACCCCTTTTCTTTCGCCTGCTAAAATTCTAAAAATTTTGCCCTCAAACTCAAATTTGATTGATTTGAGTTTCAAGTTAAACTTAAAAGTTTATGCAGTCTGGCCTATTACCGTTCCTAATTACTATCAAGAAGTTTGTGTAGTAGCACCTTACCATAGGGTTGGAATTTTGGTAGTTGTAAGAATATAGAAGGATATTACAAGAACCTTCTATATATAAAAGATGTCAAAAAGAAATGTTATTTGAAGAGCACTGAACAACAAATAATATACAAAACTCAACTGCCAAAAGCTGCCTCACACATCCAACACAACCAAAGACAATTATGAATGAGTTACGTATCTTTATAGTTATTTGATAAAAGAAGACCAAAACAAAAGCCAAACTATGGCTTCGTAGAGCTTGGCGCTGATGGTGATCTTTTTGCGGGAGGGGGAGGGTTTGTGTATCCCTGAAAGTAAACTGGCTTTGATTTGGTAAATCCAAGTTCTCGCAGAAGCAAGCGACTATCAATCTTTTTGGGAGCAACCATTGCTCTTGCCTCCACTGAGTCACTGCCCGCAATCAAAAGTAGTATCAGGAGCACGGTCATATATCTTTGGTCTTGAGTCATTTTCTGTTGGGAAGAAGAGTAGAGTTATATGAGTAAGGTGGGTGTTGGTGTTTCATGGCTCCTGTAAGAAAGAAGCTCCATTTATAGAGGATGAAGAGGAGAGCTAATGGCTTCTACGAACTTTCATCATCACTCGAACACGTTTCCTGCTTTTATAAGTTGTTGTGAAGACCTTGGAATAGTTAAGAGTTTGTCGGTGTTCACGTTACTATAATTTTCAGACGAGAAAAAGACAATTATGTATGGAATCGCTTGATTTAATTTTTTGTTTTTTGTTTTTATTTTTATTTTTATGTATTTTTATATTATTTTTGTGTATTATTTTTTTCAAATTTTCGTATTCTTTTTATTGTTTTTATGTTTAAAGAAATAATAATAAAAAATTGCAACGGATATTTTTTAGTTTCTAATAGAGGTAGGGTACCACGGTTTGAAAAAGGGTAACATGGTAGGTGTCCAGATCAAACATAAAATGATGATTGTTATAGTATAGTTAGAAATTATGTAAAACTTCTACAGTTAAAGGTTATACAGTACACCCATCAAGTTTGACTACGTATCTAATATGACATGCTTAAAATGCTCTGAATATCATCCCCTTGGGTTTGATTGATAAAGCTTATTTCACTTGTATCTACTAATTTAAAATTCTTAAATTTTAGTAGTGACTAATGGGTTGTTTTTAATTTTGATGATAATAATGATGCGTCTTCAGTGAAGACTCACTAAATTTATAAATATTAGGTGGACAAAATTGGTAACTTAATTTTTAATAAATAATTTACTAATTATAAAATTGATAATTTATTTATTCAAATCAAAAGATAACTATTATAAATTTTATCAACGCAAACAAATATATCAATGTATATCTTTTCAAAATTGCAAGAAGCATAGCCCTAATATAATGGAAGTGAATGACTGTAAAATTGCAAAATATCAACAATAGTTATTAAAAATGTACTTTATTTAAATTAAATGGTTTGCCAACTGGAGAACGAGGACTTCGGTTTTCATCAACCCTTCTCAAATTAAGTAGGTGAGGACTTATTGACCTGTAAAACTGGAAATCAAAGCGCAACTGATACAAAACTATCGTCTTTTAACCAGTGTTTTTGGTTTCGTTCTGTTTCGGCCGGAACTGGCCGAAACGTACCGTTCCGGACTAAAATCGAAACGGAACGGACAAATTTCGTTTCAGGTGTAAATACCGGCCGGTACCGGTGACCGGTACCAGTACCGAAAAAAAAAATTTTAATTTTTTTTTAAAATTTTTTTTATTTAAAGTTAAGTTAAAAATTATATAATATAATACATTTATATATCATTTTACAAATTTTATAAATTTTAAAAATTAATTTATAATTTTAAATAATTATTCGAAACGGTATCGGTATTGACCGGTACCGGTACAGTACCATTTTTTAGACAAATTCGATACCGGTACCGGTACGATATTTAAAACACTGCTTTTAACAATAAATTTCCAATCACCTAAACCATTGACTACGAGATGTCGGCCAGTCGGTGAATTAGTGCCTCTGTTAGATTAATTACTAATATAGTGGCCCATGAGTCTTATGGATTGTGTACAAACATATCATATCTTAATTATGAAACTGCAGGATTTGGCCTTGAAGGAGACCTAGCAGTGTTAATAGGTTCTATCACGAAAGAAACCCTTGTAACAAATAATGTAATTTTCTATTTCTCTGTTAATGATATTAAGATATTTTAATATTAGTAAACAAAAAATAAAAGAAGTGAATGATCATTTTCAAAATTCAAATACTAAAATAAAAAATAGTCAAATTATAGGAAAATCCATTGTAATTAACTCAATATAATATTCGATAACAGTTCCATCTTATTATACAAAGATTATACATCATGCTAAAAAGAAAAATTATTTGAAGAGCACTGATCAATCTATAATATAGAAAAATCAACAGCCCAAAGCTACCTCACACATCCAACACAAACAATGACACAGCGTTGCTTAGGTACATATCTATAAACTTATTCGATAAAAGAAGACCAAAACAAAAGCCAAACTATGGCGTCGTAGAGCTTGGTGCTGATGGTGCTCTATAAGCCGGAGGTGGAGGTGGAGGTGGAGGTGGAGGTGTTAAGGACGTCTGAAAATAAACTAGCTTTGATTTGGTATACCCGAGTTCTCTCAGAAGTAAACGACTATCGATCCTTTTGGGAGTAGCCATTGCTCTTGCTTCCACTGAGCCACTGCCGGCAATCATGAGTATTATCAGGAGAACAGTCACGTATTTTTGGTTTTGAAGCATTTCCTGATGGGAAGAAATGTAGAGTTATAGAAGTAAAAGTGTTGGTGTTTCATGGTTCTTGTAAGAAAGAAGCTCCATTTATAGAGGAAGAAGAGAATTAATGGCTTCTAGGAACTTTCATCATCACTCGAACACGTTTCCTTCTTTTAGAAATTGTTGTGAAAGTCCCTGGAAATGTTGGCACAAAAGATGGCAGTATTACTAAAGAAGAGTTTGTAGGTGTGTAACCATAATGTTCAGACACCAGAACAAGACAATTACTTAAATTTTTCTAAGGTTAACATGGTTTCTTTATTCCCGTTAGTTAAGTATATAAGGTTGCTTTCACTTTAGAAATCATTGTTCGTCAAAGTTGTAAAGTATGTGAATTTGACAAACGCGCTTAGAAAAAAGGGAAACATGGCCAAGTGTCCAAATTAAGCATCTAACGAAAATTATTATAGTAGGGTTAAGTACTGGAAATTATGTAAAACTTCCGAAGTCAAAGGTTCGATAGTACACGCATCAAGTTTGAAAGAGGCAACTTTTCTAATATGACATGTTTAAAATGCTTGGAATATCATTCCATAGTTTGATTGATAGAGCTTATTTCACTTGTGCCTTGTTTAAAAGTTTTAACTTTTGAGTGATGATTGATAAGTTGGTTTTTATTTTGGCGATGAAAATGATGGAAAATGATGTAAAGACACACTAAATTTACAAATATCAATAAAAATTGTAATTTAAGTTTATGAGTGATGATTGATAAGTTGGTTTTTATTTTGGTGATGAAAATGATGGAAAATGATGTAAAGACACACTACATTTACAAATATCAATAAAAATTGAAATTTAATTTGAAATATATGATTTTTTAATTATAAAATATTGTATACGTAAAATGAATTGTTTACTAAAAATATTGCATTTAAAAGGTAATTATTATGGATTTTATTGATATGAAAAATATTATTAGAAATTTTGTCAAAACTAAAAGAAGTACAACTCTAATAATATAGAAGTAAATGATTGTAAGTTTGCAAATTACCATCATTTGTTATTAAAAGTGTACTTTATGTCAATTAAGTGCTTTGTTCAATGGGGATTGGGGACTTTAATTATCATCAATCTTTTAATAAAAAACTTTCAATCACAAGCAAGAAATTAAGCGCAATCAATTATTACACTAAATAAAAAATAAAGAACCAAATAAAAGGATTCATTTAAATTCATCATTCATACTAAACATATTTCTTATTTACAAATAAATAAACAAGAAATTTATGTTCTAATAAAAGTTACATGGGAAATTCAACCGTTTGGTCACACACACACACACACACACATTTTAATTAATTTGACTGAATATTAATAATATCAATCGTGTAATCAACTCTTATAATTATGTTGTAATTATAAAATTTTAGCATTTGGCCTTGAAGGTTACATAACAATGTTCGAATGGTGTTGAATATCAGCCAACTTTGGTGTGGAATATCCAAGTTCTCATAGAAGTAAATGAATATTAATGTTTTTGGGACAAGCCATGGCTCTTGCCTCCATTAAATCAATAATTTTTATTTAGTAATAAATTAATGTTTCAAATAAGTTTTTGAAAAGGAATGCTTCAAATAAGTTGATAAGACCTTAAGTCTTAACATTTTTTTCGAAAAAAAAATGTCTTAGGCTTTAAATTTAAATTATCCAAGAAACTCAAGATTGTTAAATTTAAAGGGTTAGAATTACTAAATTAGCTTTAAAACAACTAAGTTAACTTAAAAGCTTCCAAACTTTACTATGAATTCTAAATTGGATTAATAATACCAAATTGAATAACTTTGGTAAAGCTTAGGCTTTAAATGACTTAATTGAGTTACCAAAAAAATTGGAATGCCTAATCTAGGGTTTTCATTAAATCAAAACATTTCTATAGTTAATCCAATGCCTTATCTCTAATTATCATAAATTGAAGTTTCTTCATTCATCAATTAATAGAGATTAGGCTTAAAGTTTAAGAAGTTCTAATCCTAAATTCATATTCAAGATTAGCACACTCATGATTAATCAAAGTTTGGTCATTCATTCATTAAAATAATATTTTTTTCTAACTTTTTCCAATTATTAAAATATATTTCTCGAGTCTTTAACCATCTTTCAACTTATCTTAATTGATCAAGTTAAGGCAAGTATTAAAAACTTAAAATAAACAAAGATTATTATCTAATCATGTGATAAAAACTCAATCAATCCATTTAACAACATATCCTTAACAAGAAATCAAATTAAAACAATATATATAGATACAATAAAAATCAAATTCATCTATAAACCATATGTTCTTAAATATAAATATGAACAAAGAGAAAAAGTGATCAACGGAATTTATATTGCACCAAATATTGTTCCAAAATGATAGATAGTCTTCAATCACCTTAACAAACTCTTGGAAATCCTTAAAATAGCATGAAATTACAAAAAACAAAGCTAGAAAAAGAAAACAGAAGAAAATCCTAATAAAAGAAGAAAATCCTAAGCTAAATATGAGATTTGATAGCCTAAATCTGTAGTTAGATCGGTGAATTTGAGTTCTCTGCATTCTTTTACATATTTGGAACAAGTTGGCATAAGTGGGAGCAAGTTGTAGTTAATAGAGATATAGATCTAGCTAGAAAAAGCTTTAGAGGTACTTAAACGATGCTAAAAAGGAGTTAAATGGTGTCGTTTTAGATATCGTTGTTTGACTCTGAATGTTGACTTAAACGCAAGGCTTGGGGAGTCAAAAGTAGGATACTTACAGACCCATATTTTACTTTTGTTTTTGCTCCAATCTTCATAATTTCTTAGATTTTCACTTCAATTAAGCTTCCATCTATAAATTAAACATTTCAAGGCATAAATCAAATATTTTAACATCAAAATAGAGGTGTATTAATATCAAAACATCAAGAAAAATCATATAAAATGAACCCCAATCAAAGTGTAATCAGTTATTACACAAAATAAAAAAAATAAAGAACCAAATAAAAGGATTCATTTAAATCTATCATTCATACTCAACATATTTCTCATTTACAAATAAATAAACAAGAAATTTATGTTCTAATAAAAATTACATGGGAAATTTAACCATAGGTCACACATTCAACTTAAAGATAGACACACACACACACACACACACACACACACATACACATATATATGATAAAAATTCTATGCTAGGTAACTCTCAACGATCATTAGAAAAGTAAAATTATCAATATATATATATATATATATATTTGGCCTTGAAGGTGACATAGTAGTGTTCTATATAGAGGAGGTAGAAATAATTTTAATAACAATAAAAATTTAGATTTTTAGCAACAAAATCCAACAAGACATGGTAAAGGTAGATCGTTTCAATGAGGTCGTAGTCGAAGATCCAATATACAATGTTACAATTGTTAAAGATTTGGTTACTATACAGCAGAATGTAAATGGAATTCAAATAAGGAACAAAAAGCAAATTGTATTGAAGTTGAAGAAGAATATGATGATGAAAGATTTGCCTTGAAACATGTAATAATGATGAAGAAAAGAGTGAAGAGTCTTGGTATCTTGACTTAAGAGCCATTAATCATATGACTAATAATAAAGATTTATTTCATAGTCTTAACAAATTTGTTAAAGGTAATATTTCTTTAGTGATAAAACTAAAGTTCCAATCGAACATAAAGGAGAAATTTTGATTAGATTGAAGAATGGTGATCATTAGTTTACAACTCATGTTTATTATGTTCCTTCTTTAAAAACAAATATATTGAGTATTGGACAACTTTTGGAGAAAGACTATAAAATAGAGATGAGCAAGAGTGGATTAGTCATGTGAAATGGAAAAAGGAGATTGATAGTAAAAGTGCCAATGTCTAATAGCGAAATGTTTAAATTGAAAATTAATAAAGATATTCCCATATGTTTAAAGGCTACTACAAATGACTCATCATGGTTATAGCATCTTAAGATGGACCATTTGAATTTTGGTGAATTGGAGTTATTTTCTAAGAAAAGGATGGTACATGGTTACCTTTCATAAGTCATCTTGATCAAATTTATCAAAGTTGTATGTATAGTAAGCAGTCTAAGAAGAGCTTTCTGAAGGAGTCTCTATCTATAGTAACACGACCACTGGAATTGGTGTACGCTTATATATGTGGTCCTATCAAACAAAGTTCATATGGAAAGAACAAGTACTTTTTATTATTTATTGATGATTGTACTTGCAAGACTTGGGTATATTTTTTGAAGGAAAATTTTGAAGTATTTAAAGTGTTTAAGAAATTAAAAGTTTGAGTTGAGAATGAAAGTGGTTATTCAATTAAAGCAATTTAGACTGATTGAGGAGGAGAATGTACATTTACTAAATTTAATCAATTTTGTGATTATGTTGGCATTTGATTTTTGTTAATGGTTTCAAGATCACCCAAGTAAAATGTAGTCATGGAACGTAAAAATAAAACTATTCTCAATATGAATTACAATATGCTAGAGAGTAAGAGGATGTCAAAGGAGTTTTGGGCTGAAACAGTAGCATGTTCAGTACATTTGAATAATCACAATCCCATAAAGAGCCTAATGCAAATGACTCCACAAAAAGTATGGAGTGGAAGGAGACCAAGAATTTCACACTTAAGAGCATTTGGAAGCATTTATTATGTACATATTCCTGATGAGACAAGAAGCAAGTTTAGATGATAAGAGTCATAAGTTCATATTTGTTGGTTATCCTAAAAATTCAAAAGGCTATAAATATTACGACCCTTAAAACAGAAAAACAATTATTAGTAGAGATGTTGAATTTGATGAAGAAGGCTCATGGGAGTAGAGGGCATCATAGGATGAACATTATGACTTTGTTCCTTTGTTTGATGAATTTTGTAATTCAGATAAGTCCTAGAATCAAGTTATTACTGATGTTATGCCACAAATTTCTTCGTGCAAAGTTCAAACAATTCAAGTTATTATGTCTCTATAAAGCTCTTTTGAAAGACCATGTCGTATGTAAAGTTTAAAAGAAATTTATGGTGTAATATAAGACATTAATGATTCTAAATTGTTTTGTTTATTTAGAAAAGATCGCCACAGATAACCTATTATACAAGTGAAGGAAGAGACAAATAAATTAGTGTGAAAAGTGTTACTAAAAATTGTACCTAAAGTTTCAAATGATGGCTATGACGAGGCTGAAAAATTAATTAGTAAGATCAAAAATTGTACAAGAAAAGTTCATCAATGCAAATATCCTCTTTAAAGAAGTGTTTATGCAGTTAAAGACTTTCCAATTTTTTTTGATAAAGCATATTCATGTTTTGTAGCTAAAAATAGTTCAAAATGACTTAAGATAAATGATGATGATGATGAAGAAAAAGATCCCAATCAAGATGAAGTTGAAAATGTTGAATTACAAGTTTAAGGGGGTGTTAGATAATAAAATTGAATTTAAATTATGGTTCTTAGAAAAAGATAAATTAAGAGTCCCAGTTAGAGTTATTAGTTAGGATGTTTGTTTAAGTTAAATAGTAGCAGTTTAGTTGATTAATAATTGGTTTGTAAGCCTAGATATATGGGTATATTTCTTAATTTATATTTGACAGCAATGTACTCAATAATATATCTTATTGTCTAACTTTTACACCTGCATGTTTTTGCTTCTCCCATATATTTGTTAGGAATTTGCTATCCAACAATGGTCTATGTGATGCAATGTAGAAACGTGCTACTTTAATCCAATAGCACAGAAAACATAAACTCAAACCAAGATTAACAAACTCAAAAGGTAGATGAAAACAATAAGAAAAAAATTGTAATTTAATTTAAAATAAGCAAAAGGTTTCTTAATAATAAAAAAATAATTATTTATATATGTTACAAACCCTAAAATATAATAATAAAGATAAAATTATCTTTGACTTTCCTAAATAAAATAAAAAAATTAAAACATAAATTATCCTAAATGAAAAATGCAGATTCGTGTATTAATGGCAGTCTGGTGTGGCCATCAACAACATCGTTGATGTTGTTTATTGATCTCTTGACTTTTGATTTCTAAGTCTGCGTCAGTCTCCTCTACTTGTAAAAATAACTCGACCTCAAATTTTTATTAAAGTTTCGGAGTCATTTGAACTCTAAAGTCTTTATGGGTTTTAATGCTTGTGGAACATAAAGAAAAATATTGCCTTTATGTCTTGATTTAATTTTTTATTTTTGCCTTCTTCTCAAGATACTAATTGTTGGGTTCAAATTCTCCTTCCTTCACTTCTTTCAATAGTAAGAATAGTACTAGTAAATATACTGTAACTTCTTACAGCCATAAGATTAGGATCTCTACTAAATTCATTTAGAACTTATACCATCTTCTTCTGAGGGCTAAGTGTAATAATACCCATGCCTAACATATCTACATCAGTTAACTGCATTAAAAGTTTCCAATCAATTTCTTCTCTAACAAAAGCTTCTTCATAACTTTCTAAACTAAAATTCCTAAGCCACTTAATAACATCAAACATGACAATTACTTTTTGTGGAAAATAAACTAACCTTACAAGCATCTATGAAGAGAATGTAGAGTCAATATCTCCATCTTCATGAACAGAACCCTTCTCTCTATGAACCACTCCATAACTCTCATGGGTGATTTTTATAATTTTCACATTATCCCCTTTATCCCCTTGTTCAATCTTCGTCAAAGAAACAATTATTTCGTCACTATTAGGAAATTCAACATCTTCCTTATTTAAAGTAAGACTTCCTTCATCAATAGAAATCATACTAACAAGTTCCAAAATATTTAGCTCGTCATCCTTCCTAAGATTTACTTTTTTTTTCATCTTTCTCATATTGAGATTCACTTTATGAGAAAATCGTTAAATATGTGGATCCCACTACCCCTTATATTTTATCACCTCTTCTTTTTTCACTGTCAATAAATGAACCTCCTTTTTCTCCTTTGTTTATACCACGAGTTCAGCTTTATTATCTTCCACTTCTAATAATTAATTTTTATTTTCTCCCACAGATTTCACACTCCTCTTGTCACCTATGGGTACCAAAGTGTATTTCACCCCCTTATTTTTAAATTGATAGATATTATTTCTACTTGAGTGAACTGCAACTATGTCATATTACTATGGTATCCTTAATAGAATTTGGCATGCATCCATCTCGATAAGGAAGCCTAGTAGAATCGGGGGAGTCCATTTGACACACACCATTGTGCCCAATGCTCTCTAGTCGTATAGGCATCACCTGAAGGTAATTAAAAAACCTCTACTTAGAGTGCTCTCTTCCTAGTTCATTCATGGATCCTTTCCTTCCTTGTTCCCAGGTGGTCCTTCTTTAGTGGCCAGAAAATAGGTCTGTCTTTGTAAACATAGGGTTTAACTTAGATATATAATTTACAAGCCATAATCCAGTCTTTAAGCAACTACCCCCATTGAATTATTTGGTCCCACTTATTATCAATGGGATTCCCTTCACTCTGCTCTTGTAAAGTCGAATTGGTTTGGAATAGTGGATTAATTCTTGGGTTGGTTGCCTCCTATTCTTGATGGAGTGATCAGGATTAAGCTGCGTGACAATATCTCGAAAAATAAAGGATTATTTTATTCTCTTTTAAGGTGGGCTCCATCGGTATGCTTTGAGGTACATTTCATTTTGATCTATTTGCTAGAACTAAAGAGTCTTTTGTGGAAACCTCCACGAATAATCTTCATTTTTTATGGTTTTTCTGCTTTTCACAGTTGAATGCCTTAGAACTCTCTTCAATGCTAAACTCTTTCCAGAACATAAGAGCTTATTAATACATGCTAAGTAACGAGGGTATCTTCCTCAGATGGCTTAGGACATTTTAGTGGATATATCTCAACAAATTGAATATATCTGGTAATGTATAACTTATTGGTGACTGTATCATAACAATTATATCCTTTTTAAGTTTGTAAGTAACTAAAAAAGATACACTTCATTACTTGTGGGTCAAGCTTATCAAGTTAAATGACTGGGGAATGCACAAAACAAGTGCAACAAAAAATCTTCAAATGAGACAAATCTGGTTTGTTATCCTGCAAGATTGTAGGAGAAGATTTGAAATCTAAAACTCGACTGGGTAATCGATTAACAAGATAAGTAGTAGTAAGAATTCCATATGACCAAAATAATTTAGAAACATTCATTTGAAGCATTATTGATCTAGTTTTCTCCAATAAATCACGATTTTTGCTTTCAGATATGCCATTTTGTTAAGGTGTATTTACACAACTAGTTTTATGTAGTATGCCTTTAGAGATTAAGTAGTTTTTCATGTTATAGGTCATATTTTCTATGCCATTGTCAAATTGAAGAATTTTATGAAAGCAGAGAATTGATTAGTAATCAATATATGAAAGTCCTTGAAACAACTAAACAATTTGCTTTTAGATTTCAATAGATAAACCCATATAACCCTTGAAAAATCATCAATAAAAGTGACAAAGTATTTGAAACCATTAAGAGAAATATAAAAAGGTCCTCATACATTCGAATGAACAAGCTCAAAGGCTTTTGTAGTTCTAGACATAGATGGATTAAAAGGAATCCTAGCAGACTTAGAATAATGACAAACTTCACAGTCATGATCTTCTTTTGAAAGACCTAGAATTATTTTGTTGAGGACGCATTTTGAAGGATGTGCCAAAGGACGATGCCATTAAGAATGCTCATTAATAGAAGTGAAAATAGCTTCGAAATTCTTTGCAATTTAAGAGTCTAAAGAGAAATAATAGAGCCCATGCAAATAAAACCTTTACCAATCATCTTTTTGGTGATAAGCCCTAAAAAATAACCTTGTGAGGGGTAAAGATAACTTCACAACAAAGAGAAAATATCAATTTAAGGATAAAAATAGCTGAAACGAAAAAGAAGGAACATATAGAACTTCTGATTCTATCGTATCATAAACTAGTTTAATTTTTCCTTTAACCAAAATAGGAGCTCATTTCCCATTAGCTATAGAAACAAAGGCATAAGTTGAACAATGACACCATAAGCTACAACCCATAAATCATGCAAAGTACTAATATCTAAGCAATCATAAAAGTAGAAAAAATATCTTGACTGTTTTCAGAGTTGGCGTCAGTTAAGAAGCCAGAAGATTTATTGAGAAGTGCACTAGGCTCATCTAGTTTTACATTACTAACATCATTTAGAACTTTTAGCCCATTTTTTTCTTGGAAATAATTGACCAACTTTTTAAATAGTGTAGCAAGATTTGAGGAGAAAGACTTAGCGGTACATGTAGTAACATGTGGTTTATGATTAGTGACTCTCTTCTTATCGCCTCTAATTTTATCCTTCATTGATTTGGTTTTAGCTTTAGATGAAGACTCCAACAACGATCTATTGAATGTCCTGGAGACTTGCAATGTTCACACTTGAGATCCGAACATGTCCCTTTATAATTTTTCTATCGGATTAATGATTAACGACATAGGAACGAGTATCTGAAGTAGGTATAGTAAGACTATGAGGCATAACTTTTCTATGAACTTCTTCACATTGGATTGTTGTACATACACTCTTTAAGGATGGGAGTTCAAAATTCATAAGAATATGACACCTCAAATCTTTGTAGTTAGGGCCAAGATTTGCAAATAGTTAAAAATTTTGATCTTCCTCTATTCTTTTACGTAAAATAATTGGGTCAATAGTATGAGGTTGATAAATTTCTAATTCACTCAACATATTTTTAAAATCACCTAACAAAATTACAAAGGGTTTTCCATCTTGATGAAAACTAGCAATTTCTTGTTGAATCTAAAAAATTTGAGCACATTTATTTTGATTGTTGTACATATCACGAGCCACTTCCCAAAAAGTCTAATGATTCAGAATAACTAAAAATTTTGGCAAGATAATGCTCCATTGAATTAAGGAACCATGACATGACTAGTTGATCCCTTGATAACTAGACCTCATATTCTAGTGAATTAAAATTCGAGGCTTTCTCCTTAATAATCCCTAACTTTGATTATCTACTGGAAGCAATAATGACTGGTTGTGACCAAGGTAAATAGTTGAATTCGTTTAACAATACGGAACTCAACTGTTAGGAAGTATTGATATCACTTTTAGTTACCACATTAGATGATGTAACTACTACCTCCTTTGCAAAATTAGAAGAGGAGATAGCCATGATAAATAAAAAAGGAGTTTAAAGGGGAAAGAAACAACAAAAAACGGTAGAGATAGAACTTACTACTCTAATACCATAAAGAAATTGAAAGAGGTATTGATATTGAAAAGTGACAGGAACTTTATTACTAAGGTTCTGTATCTTACAAAACTTTATAAACTCCTATATATACAAGAAGATGTATATCTAGAATATTCTATATACATGATACAATATCAATTACAGAGGAAAAAATGAGATACATCAGATACTATTATATAATAAGCCAGATATTAATATAAAAAAATAAATATGTCTTATTTAATACAAAAATATTTCAAACTTGCCTATTTTGGATTACCTATAATGTTTTTATGTTCTTACACTCACGAACGTCGTCATTAGTGTTGGCCATTATCAGACAAACAAACCTTGGGTTCTCAAAACTCTGATATCACCTGAGGAAATGTGCTACTCCAATCCATGAGTACAGAAAATGCAAACCCAATCCAAGATTTGTAAAGAACTCAAAAAGTATATGAAAACCTTAAGAGAGAAAAGTAATTTAATTTAAAATAGGCAAAAGATTTCTTAAGAATACAAAAAAAAGTATTGATATGTGTTACAAACCCCAATACCCAATAATAAGGATAACATCATCTTTAGCTTTTTTAAATAAAATAAAACACTTAAAATATGAATTATCCTAAGTAGAAAATGTAGATCTATCTATTAATGACAGTTTGGTGCAGCTATCAAAGATGCTGTTGATGTTTGTCGTTGATCTCCTGACTTTTGATTTTCAAGTCTGCGTCATTATGTATGTCTGAAACTAAACTAGTTTTGATTTGTTATACCCAAGTTCTCTCCGAAGTAAACAACTATCAATCTTTTTGGGAGTAACCATTGCTTTTGCCTCCACTAAGCTACTTCCTTCAATCACGAGCATTATCAAGAGCACATTCACGTAACCTTTTTCTTTTTTGACAAATCACATTCATGTATCTTTGGTTTTTGAGCATTTTTATATTAGGAAGAAAAGTAAGCCTTGTTTAGTATTATTGTCATTTTTTGTTTTTGTTTTTATTTCTTGTTTTTAAAAACACAGAAACAAAAAAAGACAACATACTAATACAGTACAGAAACCCAAAAAATAATACAAAAACTAATAACAATATCACATAAACCAATACACATACGCAAAAATAAAAATAAAAAATAAAAACAAGAAGTGATACCAAACGTGTTCAAAGTTATAGAAGTAAGGAAGGTATTGGTGTTTCATGGTTCTTGTAAGAAAGAAGCTCCATCTATAGTCGGGGGAAGAAGGGGAGAGAGTTAATGGCTTTTAAGAATTTTCATCACTCGAACGTGTTTCCTCCTTTTAGAAATTACTGTGAATTAAAGAAGGACCTTTGAAATTGTTGGCTCAAAAGATAGCATTACTATAGTTAAGAAGAATTAACAATAATAGGAATTTTATATATTTTTATTTTAAATTTAATTTTTAGAAAGCATCATAAAATTATTTATGTAAATAAAAAATTTTATTATATTTTTTATTTGTATTTCAAATTGTATTAAATATTTAATTATTTACCAAAATATTATCGTATGCAATAAAAATTGAATAGCTTTTTTTAATAAAAGAACTTAAAAGTCATTACAACCAAAGCAAAACAAAAACAGTTAGTCACATAATAAAAAATAAAAAAAATTAAATATTTAACTAAATAAGATTAAAAGAAGACATAAAATTAAAATTTTAATATATTTATGGTAAATATGAAATTAACTTAAAGTTTAGACTTTGCGTCTTTCATATTTAAAAATTAAAAAGAAAAAGAAAAAATTACTTTATTTGAGACTGAGAATATATTAATGTTAATTACTTAATTTTAAGTCATTAATTTATTAGATAATCAATTCAAGATATATAATATATGAATAATAAAAAAATAAAATCCAAAGAGTTGTTTGTTAGATAATTGACTAATCAAATGACCCATATAACTTATGAGACTTGTTTATAAATCAAATAGCCTGAGATGATAATTATTGAGCTTTAAGGAAATAAGAAACAAATATAAACCCTTCCCTCTTCCTTTTAATAAATACATGATTATTATTACTATTATAGACTGAGTTTTTTTTAACTATTAAAGAAACACAGAAACGGAAGAAGGAAGAGAGGGAACAACAGATTATGGATTCATGTTTGAATTATAATGTTTACTCGATCCTAATTAAATGTTTTTCAATTGGTATCAGAGCAAGGTGTCTTGCATTACTTCTTCCTGCCATATTCTTCCTTTCTTGTTTTCTGGAAAGATTTTTTTTATTCCTTAAATGATTAAATGATTTTCGGGGTTCACGTCTCTAAGGTTCTGGTTTGATAGTTTTCCCTGAATTTCAGTTTGTTGTGTTGACTGGATTGTTATGTATTCGATTGGCCATGGTGATTCTTTGAAACCCAAAAGGAAAACCTCAAGTGTTTTGGCCTGGAAAGAATTGAAAATTAAGTGTCTACAGAGCGGCGATGTCTTGACTTGAAAAACTTACCAGATTTTACAGAAAGAAACTAACAACTCAGATGAATCTTTAGAGAGAGAAACTTGAAAAATTAGAATTGTGAATGACGATTTGCACAAGGGTTTTATTTTATATTGTAGAACGAATGGCCATTAACGGCCATGAATAGACACATAAACATAATATTAAAAAAATCAGTTAGTGTGAGAAATTTGCAAACGGAAACTATGATTTTTTAGATAGGCTATCAAAGTGTTTATTGGTGGATGCTCTTAGGAGGCTTTGGTTTTGGGATTCAACACCTGCAAAGATAGCCATGAAAGAAAGAAGAAAAAAACGAAAAAGGACGGCAAGAACAGTTCTGAAGACGCGCCTCACCCGTCAATGCCTGACAGGCACTAGAATGGATGGCTCGTGAGCTGCATGTGCCAATCTGCCAACTTGGACGCCTGTAGCATGCTCGCTAACAAACCTCACAGCCCCTTCGGCCTACCGCTTGTTAGACTCCTTTCGGCCAGTTTTGACAGCTTTTGGATTTAAGTTGGACCTAGGCCTAGCATTATAGAGTTTTTGGGTCTTTTAAATAGTTAGGGTCAAAAGTAAGGCTTTTAATTTGGGTTTATGAACCTTTATTTTGAACCCTTATTATAAAATTATTCTTTTAACTCTTAATTGATTAATTAATTAATTATTATTTAGCTTATATGTATAAATGTTACGCATATTTTTTTATGTATAATAAACTTTTAGAAATTAGTGTCGTATTATATTTTTAATTGGTACTTTGAATATTTTATATTATGTCACGCTTGAAATTAAATTTTTATATTAAATTTTGATTTTATACATGGCATTATGGTAATTTAAAATAGTTTGTTAGTCACTAAAGTGACTAAACTAAGTAAATTAAATTTTGTTATGTATGATAATTGTCCAATTAAATTTATTTCATAGAAAGCTTGTTAGTAATCAAAGTAATCTAGCTTAGAAATATTTTTTAAAATTTTACTTGTTAATTCTTCAATTGTTCATATTGATATGATGCTATTAAAATAACATAAAAGTTGAATTGAACAATTGAGATTATTAATTATAACATTAGGAGATCACCCAAAGTTGAATCATTACTTATAATTAATGACATTAAAGGGACTTATCAACATATTTAATTAACATGATTATATATCTAAAGATAACATGTATATTGACTAGAATATGATTAATTTTCCATTATAGTGAACTATGTTTGCATCATTATAAATTACAGATAGGTATCTAAAGATCATCCAAATTAGAATTTAAATACATAATCAAAGTTATTAGTTAGTCTGACCTCATTTAGGTTTACTCAAAGCATTAATGCGTGAGCTATATATTGTATTTGCAGTTAGGGATGCTAATCGAGTGGGTCAGGTCAGGTTCGGGTCAGGTCATTTCGGGTTTAGGTCATTTTGGGTCAACACCAATTCGGGTTCAGGTCGGGTCAAATTCTGGTCGGGTGGAATTCGATTGGGTCAAATTCAGGTCGAGTCAACGCAGGTAGACCCGTCGGGTTAAATGAAGTTTCATATATGTATGGATAAAAATAATTATTTGTCATTCCCCAAACTCTAAATTCTAAATAACAATATTTTTAATTAATTTTTTAGATAATTATTCGTAATACTTTTAATAATTAAAAAATAATAATTTTAATTTGTTTGCTAAAAATTTTAAAATGAACTTCTTAACTTATATCAGTTTTTTTAATCTAAAGAAAAAAAACTTGTTTGTAAGATTGTTAAAATTTTACTTATACGAATATAATAGTGTTTATGTGACTAAATAAAAATTAAGTGGGTTATTTGAGAAAATTAAAAGGAAAAAATACGTGATTTAATTGTAAAATAAGAAATTTTAGGATGTGCTTCGTATGAAGTTAAAAATAAGTGGTTAATAAGTAATTATACTAAAAGAAACTTACAATTGAATGTAAGACACCCTAAATAAGATCTTATTATTTTGGCTTAATTTTGATCATGCATTGTACATAATTTTTAAAAGCGGTATAAAGTTTAATAATATAGTCACCGAATCATTTTTATTATTCATATGGTATAAAATTATTTTTAAATCTTATTCAATGTTTGGATAATTAAGAATTACTTTAGTTATTTGTTTGCATTTTTAGAATTAAAATTCGCTTGGTTCACGTAATTTTTTAATAAACTACTTGATGCATACAATAGTTTATATTAGATAAATTATTTGTTTGATAAAAGCTATAATTAATGGCATTCTCAAGCTAATTAGTATTAATAAATTTATGACTCATTTTCTCATTGTACCTTAATAATCTTAAAGACTTCAAGAAGAGTATCAAGAAAATTTCTTATTGCTTACCCATTTTTAATATCCCATAGGATGAATCAACTTTAAAAAAAGTCACACATAATGCCAATGAGATGTTATATGTAATTACAAATAAGAAAACTAAAATATAGTATTGTATGGAATAAAAGTAGATAAAAAAGAATATAAACATACTTTTTTGTTTTTAATAATGAATAAACTTACAATTATTACATTTTTAGTACATATATGTAAACTTTTAAATAGATACGATAAATAATAAATCATGTGTTATAAATAAATTGTTTAATTTAAATCATTAAGATTAAAAAATAATATTTAGAGACCAAAAATATTTATAGAGAAATTTTTATTTATTGTAACCAATAATAATTATTAAAGATTGTAATTAGAGCTAGCAAATTAATATGATAAATTGTGTCAGTAAATATTGATTTTAATGAAACTCTTTTATTTAATCGAAGTTAACATGATACTTAAAATTCATGTACTTAAATTATTTTTATATTTATTTTATTTAATACCTATACTCATTTTATTTATGAATAATTATTTTATATAAATTTTTAATATAAAAAATTTATTAATACTAATAATCACTAAATAATAATATTAATCACATTGGATTGATAAAATAGAAAAAGTTATCTATTAATTTTATTGAATAGAACATGTAGATATGAAAAAAAAAATTATAATAAAGCGTAATGATATTCAACTTTGATGTAAAGACAATTACTAAAAATAAGGATATGATTATATATATTTTTGTCAATTCCCTCAAGGTAATGGAAAAAAGAAAAGCAAAATAAAGTCTCTCCCCTCAAACCTTTCAATCTTAGAGCCGTGGAGTAGAACAAAGCTTATGAAGCAAGTAACATTACTTTTAGTATTTTTTTAAGAATTTCACCAAAATCCCTTCTAATTTGATAAATTATCAATTAGGTCTCTATAGTTTCAAAACTATCAAATAAGTTCTTTAAGTTTCAAATTATTTTTACCATTAGTCATTCTGTTTTTTCTAACTAATGGTGTGCCACATGGCATGTCCACGTGTTGCCATGAAAATAATTTAAAATTATAGAGACCTATTTGATAATTTATCAAACTATAGAAACTTAATTGATAGTTTATCAAACTATAAGGATTTAAATGATATTAAACTCAATTAATGAATTATTTTAACAATTAAAATAAAATTGTAATAATTAAATAAATATGTGATGTAAATGTTGTGTTCCTTTAATAAAATATCAAGTTAAATTTTTTTTAAAATCAAATAAATCATACAAATATTTTATTTTATACAAATTCAATATCTATAATATTGCATAAATATGAAAGTAACACAAATATATTTTTTATAAATAATATAGTAACAATTACAGTAAACTGAAATTTTTTAAAATTGATATTTAGATTATCAAGTATTACTCTCATATATATGCAATAGTACAGATATTGAATTTCTAATAAATAAATTATTTTTATGATTTATTTGATTTTTCAAAAATTTTAATAAAAAATTTTATTAAAAGAACATAATATTTACATCACATATTTCTTTAATTATTAAAAATTTTATTTTAATTTTAGAAATAATTCATTAATTAAGTTTAATATCATTTAAGTCCTTGTAGTTTGGTAAACTATCAATTAAGTCTCTATAGTTTGATAAACCATCAAATAGGTCCATATAGTTTTAAATTATTTTCATATCAGTTCAGTGCCATATGGCATGCCCACGTGATGTCACGTGGTAATATGTGGACATGCCACATAGAACACCGTTAGTAAAAAATAACGGAGGGAGTAATGGTGAAAGTAATTTGAAATTTTAGGGACTTATTTGATAGTTTTTCAATTATAGAGACCTAATTGATAATTTAACAAAATACAAGAGGTTTTGATTAAATTAACCTATTTTTTAATAACTTTTTTGAATTTACTTCTATAATATTCTATAAATTCTTCATTGATAATATAGAACTTTGATGAGTAGAGATGTATTAAATAATTACAATTTTTTAGAGAATTTTCATGTATTATTGTTTTGTTCTGAAATATATTTTGATGTATTTCAAGTTTCATCTTAGCTATTTTTTTTATTTTAATTAAAATTTAATATTTAATATTTTTCATTTTAAATTTTAATCATATCCTTAAATAAAAAAAATTTCAATTCTTTTATATTTTTAAAATGCAATCATTGTATTAAAGTCGGGTTAATTCGGATTAATGAATCGAGTTAATTCGGGTTCGGGTAAAAATAAGTTTGGATCAATTCAGGTTTGAGTGCATTTGGGCTCGAGTCTATTATGGTCGGATAGAATCGGGTTCGAGTTCGTGTTCAGGTTCAGGTCAGATCAGCTCAGGTCAAGTGCAGATTGGGTTCAGTCCGTTGAATTTTTCGATCAAACTGGGTCAAGTCGGGTATGGTCCAGAGCAAGCAAGTCGGGTTATTAGGTCGAATCCATTTTTGACATCCCTACGCATGGATAGGGGTAAGTTTTCTATTTTATAAGACTTATTTAAAATTAGTAGAACATAAGATTCAAGAGCTTGTTTGGATATATAGGCTAGCATCTTAGATCAATCGCAATTTATTTATTTCTAGAATCAATTATAAGTCTACATCTCAGAGATATCTTCTGCTCACCTTTCTTTTATTTTTGTCTGTTTATTTCTTTTATGTTTTTTGTTTATTTGTTTTGTGTTCATTAATTATCTTTAGTGTTTAGTTTAATGTTTTCACATCCAAGGGTTTTCTTTTCTTTTTGTTTTCCTTTTTATGTAACATTAGAATAGCTTTAGTATACCCCAGTTTCTATTGGGATCCCTGACTTACCCTAACTATGCAATTAGTTATAATTATTTTGTAATTCGTGCCAGACTCACCATGCACCTACCGCACCTCTCAATTGATGCTACGAGGGTAGGTGTCTCATCCTATGTTAAGGCCTTATTGTGGGCCTCTTAGTTGAGTTTGGCAAGGAATCGCACTCACGTGCTCATGTTGAATGGAAGCAAAAGAATAGCCAATACCACTAATTAAAACAATTCATATTCTAAATGAGAGCTTTATTTTAAAGATGAATTGAATTTTTATATGTCTACAGTAACAAGTAAAATAGCATCCTAGGTCTACCAACATTATTATGAAATGAACAAATTACAGGTGAGTGACACGTGAGGCTTGAGAATTGAAGCCCTCAAATCACATGTAAGCATAATCATTAATGACAAATATATGTGTACAAGCCTAATGAAATGATAGCATAAGCACGTGTAAGGAACTAATCAATAAATATATAATAATAATGTATGTTAGAAGAGATTTATATCATAATCATTCATATTATTGCAAACGTTAGAGTACAAATACAATTAATAGTACATAAGAAATACATGAAAGTAGGAACACTATAGCTGATATTCCTCTAAAATCACTACGACATACTTGCATATAATAATATGCTGATACTACAATATACACACATTTATGATGCATGCCAAATCACATCAAGTACATATGCAATCATGGAGAAAAAACATATATAGGGCCCTAGTCTCCAAGGATAATCCTTACAATGTTAAGCCTTGAATAGCTGTGAGAAGAAGAATCACCATCGACTTAGCCATATACTTATATTCTCAATAGCCATTAAGCTCTCTTAATCTAAAGGGACCACGGAGAAAAAAGCATCATCAATGACCTAACCCTTATTCAAAATGTCCAAAACATAATCAAATCAGTAATATGTAACATAAGGACCAGATTAAGAGTCATGCATCAACAAAGATCAATCCATATTACATCTCAATATGATTAAATATTATAATATTTCTTATGATCATACCAATAAGCATCTGATCTTAATACATACCTATCGAGTGGCATGTCTTATAGCCTTTCTTCCTATATAATCATAACCCCACATATCAAGAACACTATCCAATATACCAATTACAAAATCATACATAGATAAAATAAATACATGCATTATGCTTTATTTCTCTGAAGCCCACATGTATATACTTTATTATCACAATGATAAATGCATAGGTATTACAAGAATACATATTTATGTATGTATACAAATCTATAAATATATATATATGTATATATTATTATGTAAGGTTATATATTATTTTTCTTTAATCATATAATTATGTGTATACATATATATAAACATGCACATTCATCCTAACATAATATGTCATCATCCATACCAGCATTGAACCATATTCAAAAAATGGTTTAAATTTTGTATCAACAAAGTGGATATGAACTTACCTAATTGATGTGCTCCTCTATCAAAGTGTTGTCGCATGAGTCTACTCTTGGCATATCTAGAAAATAGGAAAGGAATCATTTTAGTCAGCTTCATCTACATGTTATTGGTCTCAACTAACAACTTATTGTTCATTAGAATTACTAGGTTAGTCCTATTATGCAATTAGGTTATTAATCTTATTTTTACCTAAAAATTTTTTTATTAATTCATAAACCATTAGGTAATTTTGCTATGATTCTTAAGGAAACAAATAATCAACATGATTTTTATTCTTTTTCAAATTATTTGAAAAAGTCATTAAAAAGTCACTAGAATATTATCTCCAACAATCGAAATATTTCTTTGATGACTTGAAAAAAATTTTATTTTAAAATTTGATAGTTTTAAAATTTGAATATTTATATACCAATAGAAAGTGCACAACATGTAGATCAACTGTTATAGCTTTACGAAATTCAATTTCTTACTAAATTTAGATGAATCGATGAAAAATCTCATCGGAGCCCTAGACAATTTACTTTTGATGGTGATTCCAATGGTTTTTGGCTGTGGCACCTTAAGGCTTTTTCTTCTAAAATCAAGGGGGTTAGATAGGGGTGTTGGTTGCTAACAACATCTACTAGAGACAACAGCTTGAGATTGGTGATTTTTTACATTTTCCCACTTTGATTTTTATAGAATTTCCAGCAATTTCATTTGATAAGTTTGGTATGGTTAGGTCAGGTTCAGTGAGAGGAGTCAATTGATAGAGCTATTTGGCCAATTAGGGTCATCGAAGATAGTAAATGGAGAAGGGTGATTTTCGATGAATTGTGAAAGTTTTGGAATCAAAATGCAAAAGATGCGAAAATATACAGGGAGGCATATATATATATAGTTGGGGTATTACATTCAAAGTCTATATAAAATATAACTCTTATTAAAGGCTCAATAACTAGTGTATTGATAACCAAAAATTACATGTCAAACGTAATATAGCAAATAAAATAAGCTTTAAAAGTAGTTTATAACATTCTTGTTAAGTTTCTTAAATATTTTCCTAAAAATCAACAACTATGATAACATATATTTTGTCAAAGACCACATTAAACTACAACAAGCTAACTAGAGATTATTGTAGCAATAGGTATCTAATATGCATTAATACCAAAAATTATTTTCACATTTAACTCATTTTGTGAGTTTTTTAAGTGATCAAGGTCAACCTATTACAATGCCAAAAGTTACTATCTAATTGTTTATCACACCAAAATAGTAAGAAAGTGGCACTCTAGGATATAGTGTATTTGTTTACTCATTAACACTTAGGAAAATATATCGTTCAATCTATTGGAGAATGGAAACGACAACTACTTACATGTCAATTAATCAAAAAGAAAGATTTCAAGCCTTCATAAAACCTTAAGAAGGTCAATGAGTATAATAAGAATTGTAATTTGATGGTAAAATCTAAAAGTACCAACATCTATGAAGATTATTATATAGTGACTTAGAAGAGGTGATGAATTTGTGATACATGACAAGAGCAAAGGATTATGGGTTAAATAGTGTGAAAGTAGTTGGATGATGCAGTAACATAATTAGGCATGTTTTGAGACCATGTTCTTTATTACAATAGGGAAGTCAGTAGCCTAAGTGGTGCAACTATCTACTAACTAGTGAACTTAATAGAAGAAGTGGTAACTCTCCACTAGCTTAATGAAATTAGTGGTGAAAATAAGTTGGTTAATTTATCTTACCCTAAATTCTTGTAAACCTATATTGTTGAATCAAGGAAGGTTCCAATCTAGGTTTTGATGATAACAAAACATGGTTGATTACTAATGGTTTGAGTTTATGATGTTAATCTTAAAGATAGGTATGATTGAAGAAAAATCCATTATGGAAAGCTTGGAGTTTGAAGGTCAAATTTGAAGATAATGGCAATTCAACTGAATTGGA
>JAOXYD010142922.1:0-10687 GCA_028565735.1 Pinacopodium congolense
AGAAATAAAATGATTTGAGTAAATTTAAACCTTAATTTATATGGGAATTTATCTTTATAAATAAAAATTATGTGCTAGGTCTCTAATATTGAACTTGATAGGTATGGTGAATCTTACTAACTATCTTCCTATTAAAATTCATCATAATTTAACTAAACAAACTTGATAGGCACATTAAGTTTAGTTCAATATTACCTTATCAAATTTAATCAAAATTTAACTAAATGAACTTGGCAGATGTATTAAATTTAGTTCAATCTTTCCTTACGAAATTTCATCAAAATTTATTATATTTTATTAGGGGTTTGATTACTTCTTTTGAAGTGATGATTTTCTTCTTATTTTATTGATTTGAGACTTTTTAACCACAAGGTTTTTCATCTTGAGTTAAGGAGCTATGAAGAAATCAATGGGATCTTAGGATTTTCAACTATTATATTTTCCATCTTAGGCTAGAAATCTAAGGTTGCTTCAAACATAAAATTTTTCATCATACAAGATTTTTTTATTAAGTTAGGATGTTAAAGATGCATCTCTTAGACATGAGACTTCCAAGTTTCCATATTTTTCTTATTTTACTAAATAGCTAAAAGACATGTCTTAGACTTAGGATATTTTAGCCTACAAGATTTTTATTGTAATTAAGGAAGCTAATGGAAAAATCATTGGATACAGGATCTCTATTTTACAAGTTTTTATTTTGGGTCATAAGTCACTTGGAAATCAAATGCCACTCATTTTTATTATAAGTGATTTATTTTAAACATAGAATATAAAAATTTGAAATTTATATATAATGGTTTCATAAATGAGCTCCGTTTAAAATGTGTGATACTTGAGAGCCATAAAACCACTTAAGTATAAACTTCTATGCTTGAATACGACTATGATATGATAGGGTCATGACATTTTTTATATGAACATTTCATGTAAATAACGCCTTTCTAAAAGTTCTTGTTTTTTTTTAAAGGCAAGTCTCAACTTTAGTGATTTTGGTATTTTACCTTCCAAGAATTTAGTTACATAACACTTTTTCTGTATTCTTATTATCTGCTTGCACTCGTTAGTATAGATATAATCTTAAACATATTTCTTCTTCATTGTCCCATATAAGACATGGAAGCACCTTTAAACTTGGCAATCTTAACTTTATTTCAATTAAAATTTCTACATTAAAAATGAGTTTGAAATGTGATTCTCTAGTACATGTTCTTAGGGTTATTTGGTATGCCCATAATCTCATTAGCATATTTATGACCTTATGTAATCAATAATCCTAAGTGTATTGTTATGTTCTGGTTTTAATTAAACTAAATTAATCTTTTAACCAAACTTTAAAAATTAACTCAAGGCCATCTTTAAGGCAAGTTCACATGTAAACAAGTAATATAATGGATTTAATCAACCTTTAATTATTGTTCCCATGGGAATAACACTACAAATACTAGGTCACTTACATCACAATTATTAAGAGAATTTAGATTGATTGATTTATCAGAAAGACAAGTAACATAAACTAAACACTTCTAATTAATGCAAAGGAGATGAAGAATACAATTAAGGATTACCAAATCTAAATTAATAGCTAAGGATTCAGGTTTGATGACTTAAATGAGTTGTTTAAGATTACGATGCCTAATCTAAGTTATCTTCATAAAATCAAGTAAATGCTATGGTTTTGAAATTACCCTTTCTCTATTGATCATATCCTGTAGTTTATTCATTCAATCGACTTAGCTAATAGGCATAAAGATTGAGAAGTTTAATCTAGAAAAATATTTATGTTAGGATTAACACCCTTATAATTCACCACAGTTTGGTCATTCATTGATTTAATCCATTTTGTTCATTGTATCTTTCTATCAATTAAGGTAGGTTTCTCAAATCCTTAATTGTTTATGACTTTATTCTAAGTGGAAGACTTATAACATAGGATTAGGCTCTCAAATAAACAAACATTAGCCTTAATACACTATAAAGATGAAGAAGCTCTCAAATACACCAATTTACTAGCTTTAAATTAGTTAAAAATTATATTAGTTACACATATTAATCGAAGAACTCAAGATACAAAGTATAAATCACATTTATTATTATTATTCTAAGAAAAGAGTGAGATATAATGAATTCAAGAGTTTATAAAGAATCAAATCAAGCTACAAATAGGTTCGCAACTTTGAATATCGCACTTCAACTCTTAGAATTCTTAAAAACAATGTGGAATCTTTAGTACAAAAGATTAAAATAAAAAGATCAGGAAATTTAATATAAAAATTTCTTATTTTAGGATTAACAAACTCATAATTAACTAGACTTTGATTATTCCCTAATTTAAACCATGTTGTTTATTGATTTGCCCAATAATTAAGGTAGATTCCTTGGATCCTTAACCATTTAGGACTATATTATATGCGCCTAGCTTATAATAGAGGATTAAGTTCTCAAATAAACAAGGATCAACATTAAAATAAGTATGGGAACTCTTTCGAATGATTTACTAGCTTTAACATAGCTAAAAATCAAACATATTAATTAAAGAACTCAAGATATAAAGTATAAAACAAGTATCTTATGATTAATCTAATTAAAGAGTGAGATGTAATGAATTTATGAGTTTAAAACACAAAATCAAGCTCTAAACAAGTTCCTAACTTTAAATCACGTGCTTCAACTCTTAAAATCCTCAAAAATAGTGAGGAATCATTAATACAACGTATAGAAATTTAAAAAATCCTAAAACATAAATTAGAAAGATAATCTAAAAATTGAAGGAAAAAGTTATGCTTCAACTTCATAATGATGATTAAATATGTACTAATTAGGGTTTGTGTAAATTTCATGAAAGTTGCCTTAAAATTTTAATTGAATCCGACTAGATAAACATATTTGTGGACATCAATGGTGCTTTGCACTGGACATGAACAATGCTTTTAATAACCCACATTAGTCTTCTATCTTTAGGCTTTTCAAAAATAGGGGTTTGTTGGAGAATAACAACATCATTTTTGGGGTTTCGTTGAACTCCTTTAAAGCCATGAATGGGGTTTGCGAGGAGAGATTAATGATGATGTTAAAATGGCATGTTTATCTACTGAAAATTACTCTAAACTCAATTATTTTTAAATAAATTCTCATTCTTGGGTAGCAACCTATAAATTCATCAATAACAAACATAAATTGAATATTTTGACAATAGAATAAGGGTAAAGATATATTAAATAATTCTCAAAACACTATAAAATATACCCCTGTCATGTACATTGCTATTGTAAAATAATGTTTGATTCCTAATTCCTCATAAAATGTTTTAAAGGCTTTATTATATGATTGTTTTCCATTATCTTTAATAATTACTAAATAAATTCCATATCTATACGTGATATGGAATTCATGAAATTTTCTACTGTTTATCCTGTCAAAATAAACAATGATTCTACTTCGACCTACCTTGTAAGGCAATCAAATAGAAGGAATTTAAGTTGTCTTATAAAGTGAGGGAATGCCTAAGGACATTCATTCTTTATTGATGAAAATGAAATGCATTATATACTGTAGTATAATGAACAGTAGGTGGATGATGTAACTTGGAATAACTTTGACACTTCTTGTAATTTTTGTAAATTCTTAAGCATCCCCATTAATGGTAGGTGAAAAATATTCCTACCTTTAGATACTGAATGGTAAAGATGATCCTCGTTAGTGCACTTTGCATACTCATTATCAAATGTCAATAAGAACTTATTATAGTTCATCTTCAAAACAAATTTAGGTATATTAGAACTAAAGATCTTCTAAGCAATTTCCCATCAGTTATTAAATAACTTGAGCTTTGAACTAAGATTTTTATGTCTTTTGAAGATTACCCTTTAACTATAATTTTTTTAATATTTTCAATTTTATTGATTTTGCTTCATGATGTCTACCTTATTTATTTGGTATAATTCAATGGATTTACCTCTCTGTTGCATAAATGAAAGATAAAGAAAAACCTAAGGAAAGAAACTAAAATGATTCTAAATAAGAGAATATTGAGTTTAAGGGTTGATTTGTAAAATAAGGTGCTAGAAATCCTATTTTACTTGCCCAAATAGTTAGCTAAGTTTTAAATGGGTTTTTGAAAATTTGTAGAGTTTAAAGAGAAATCAATTTTGGAAAAAATTTAGAAGCATTTTGAATAATTCAAAAAAATACATGTATTTTAATGCATTTAAGTTTGTGGTCTTACATAGGGATTAAAATAACAAAGATGCCTATATATGTGTAATAGGGCTTGAAATAGAAAAGAAAGCATATAGTTTAATACCTAGTAGTTTGCGATCAGTTGTAAGGATTAAAATAAAAATAAGGGTTAATCATAATAGACCTCCCTATAGTTTAGCTCTTTATATATTAATGTATAAAAAATTACACTAAACTCGAGTTGAACTCTTTTCGTAAGTCTTTGCTAGAAAAACTAATGTAGATGCATAAAATATAGTCATTTCTTAAAAGGACTTCTTAGATGGCAAAATAGGTTTTCTACTTATGCCACACAATAGACAATATTATATATGTCCACATGGTATCTTCTTTGGATAGGAGAACACACATCATCATCTGTTACATAATGGCCACACACAATATCATCTTTTATATGGCACAAATAGAACACTTATTCTGCAACTTAACAAGAAATTTTGAAAAATGTTATTTTTACTTCTCCATTAGTTTTTTTAATAGAAAATGATGTCAAGGGTTTCTAGTGTTAGTAAGCAAAAAGAAGGGGTAGAGGAAGGGATAAATGATAATTTCTAAAAACTAAAGACTAAAATGATAAAAAAGAAAAACACTAATGGTTTAGTGTAATTGACCTTAATATTAAGGATACCTAAAGCTCTATAAGAGGGCCTAAAATGAAAAAAAGAAAGATTCCTAAAAGTGTTGTCATTATGTTTGAAATATAAATGAAAGAATATGGTAGAATACCTAAAAGCTTACAATATGATTGGGAGACTAGAATAATAAAAAAATATGCCTAGATTTATGTTGTGGTACTTGAAACAAAAAGAAGGATGCATAAAGGGGTTATCATACACTTGAATTTCAAATTGAAGCTTATGGTTAAATTCCCAAGAGTTTGCAATTACCTAAGGCATAAAATAGAAATAAAGATTCTTATGGCTATTGACATATGGCTTGAAATAAAAACAAGGATGCTTAGAGGAATCTTCATAAGACTTAAATTAAAAATGAGGATGATTAAAGATGTTTTCATAGGGCTTAGAATACAAGAAAGGATGCTTATAAGTGTTTTCAAAATAAAAAAAAAGGATGGCTAGAGGTGTTGTCATAAGAAGCTAAATTAAAGTAAAGACATGTAGAGGTGTTTCCATAGGGTTTAAAATAAAAATAAGAATTCATAAAGGCATTGTGAAAGGGATGGAAATAAAAGCAATGATGATTGGAAATGTTGTCATAGGGATTTAAAGAAAAACAATAATTCCTAGACACGTTGTCATAAGGCTCAAATTGAATTAAGGATATTTAGAGTTGTTTTCATAAGGATTGAATTAAAAATTACATAATTGGTTGAGAATCTATGAGTTTATGATCTTATCTAGGAATAAAAATAAAAATAAAGATGCTTAGAGGTGTTGTCATTGGATTTGTGATAAGTGTGCTTTGGGGTTATGTTTTTAGGTGTTTTAAGTGTTTTTTTATGTGTTTTAGCTTTAGTTTATTTTTGAAGCATTTAGTTGTTTATGTACAATATCTAGTGTTTGAGGGTAGATTTGGAGTTTATTTGAAGGATGGATTGATGCACTTTGGTGGGGGATTTTACAAGTATTAGAATTTTAACTAGGGACATGTTATAGGTGACTTGGAAGACCTATTAGGCAGATATTTAGAACTTATTTGGAAATGAAATTTGGATGAGAGAAAGATTAATATGTGAAGAGTGTGCAGCTACAAGTGCAAGTCAATTGGAGTCCCGGAGAAGGTGTTATGACTAAAAGAGTGGTGGATGTAAAAAGTTAGAAGGTAGTAGAAATTCAGTATTAAATGTTGTACAACTGACTTAGATGAGGAATTATGTAAACCTTTAAGGATCATATGGCTATGAAATTTAGAGGGGAGCAAGTGCAACATGTTAGGAGGTTTCAATTAAAATTGCAAGTCAATCAAAGCTCCATAGAAGGAGTTATGGCTAAAATATTAAAGAGTGTCGGAAGCTAGAAAAGTGCAATGCACCTGGAGCTAAATCTTTGTTAGGATCATGACAGTGGAGCCGAACCAAAATCAGGTCAAACATGGGATTTTAAGTTAGTGGACCGTCCTTTGGACGTATGTAAGGGCTCAAAACCCTAGGAGACTCTAACAACCATTAGACAACTCCCAAAACTAGAAAAGTGGAGGGTTTGGTGGCCACCCAAAGGAAGCAACTCAATCTTCCTTGGAAATCACAAAGAGACTCCACATCCAAATTTTCCAGCTCTCTTAGAGTGAAGTGGACTTCAAAGCTTTATTGAGTTTATTTCTTCTTCTCTTTATTAATTTTTAGTATGGAAAATATGAATGGAGGTGGATTAGTTGTTGATATGAGTGGCTAAATACATTGTAAGAGTTATTCTTGAATTTTTTATGGGACTTTTGGTTTTTTTTATTCAATGAATAATGCTTTTCGATATTTATTGTGCTTATACCATACAATAGACCGAGAGGGTGAGTTTAGGCATTTGAGTTAGGTAGTGTAATGAGAGTTAGCTCCCAATGGACTTATAAATATTTGTGATTTTCCAATTGGTTGAAGAGAGATCTTAGCTATTTGCTTAAAAGAGCATAATCGATTCTAATTCATTTAAACATGGCCAACTAATTATTCCTTGAGGGAAGGTAATTAAGCATTAGGAAATTTTCATTCAAGCATAATTGGATTAAGAACACAAGAGCGAAGCAAAATAAGGATAGAGTAACTCCTCATTTTAAGACTTAATTAACAAATTACTGAACTTTGTCTCTATTGGTTGTTTATTTTTAGTTTAGTTTATTTTAGTTTAATTTCAAATTTTTAATCATTTTGAACCATTTTTTTAAACAAAGTAAAAATTCAGTTAAGTGGTGACTAAACTCAATCTCTGTAGGATCAATATCCATATTTTATTACAAGTTACGATCTGTATACTTGCGGTTTTGAGTATAAAACAAGTTAGATATTTTTGTGAAATCATCAACAGTTTGAAATGTAAATAAAACATAGGGTTGAATATTTATAAATTTGTGTTCTTATTTAAAGATTTTAAAAAAGGAAGCCAAGAGTTGTTTTTATAAAGCTTGAAATTAAGACAAGGATGCCTAGAGGTTTTGTCATATATTATGAAATAGAAATAAGGATGCCTAGAGATGTTAATGATATGGCTTGAAATGGATATTGAAACATATAGTTAAATAGTTAGGAGCTTGCAATCTTAGCTAGAGTTTAAAATAATAACAAAGATAACTAGAGGTGTTGTCATAGGGCTTGAAATAGAAACAAGGATGCCAAGAGGTGTTGTAGTAAGGCTATAAATGTAAATGAAAACTTATAGTTGAATATATAGGAGTTTTTAATCTTTCATAGTACATAAAATAAAAAACAAAGATGCTTGAAGGTATTATCATAGGGCTTGAAATAAAGAGTGTATATCTAAAGGTGTTGTTATAGGGTTTGGAATAAAATAATGAGTAATATAGTCGTTATTATAAGTATTTTGAAAAAAAAGGGTAATATAGACATTGTTATAAGTATTGAACCAAGGTAGGATCCAATTGTTAATTTTATGATGAAAAAAATATAATTATTACTAATGTTTTATTTTTGATGTTTTACAACAAGAAGTAAATGCAAATTGTGTAAAAACATGTAGTAGAGCATATAGATCAATAAAGAAAATGATATTGATGGAGCAAGCATTGGATAAGAACTAGAATGAAGAAAATTTTTATGACGATCCAGTTTAAATAATTTTAGGATTATGCTTCTAGTAGGTAAATTTGGCTTGATCTTTATCAATGCTTAAAGAGCTCACTTTTGCATAAACATTTACATGTATGCTGCATTTAGGAATTTGGTAAAAGTTTTACAGTGTATTTCAGATTGTTTAATGCTTCAGAATATTAGGAATTGATCTAAAATGGCATATCAAATAAAGTTTCATAATCAAGAGAAAATTATGTGAATGGCTTTAATGTATTCCTCCTAATATGTCTAAGTGGGTTGGAATGTTGCTTAAAGTCGCTTAAGTGTGTTTAAGTATTCATTAAATCAATTTTTTGTGTGAAAAATACTTCTAAGAAAGTTATGGAACTCTTTGAAATGGTTTTAAAAAAAGTTATTGAAAGATATTGAAAGGGTTAAGACGATAAACTTTTCATAAATAAGGAAAATTTTAGTTTGATTCAATTTAAATGTTTTAGCAATTGAAACATTCTTATTATTTGGTTTTAAAACTTTTGTACAATATTTTTGGAGCAAAAAATATTGGTATATGTATTAATGATTTGATAATTGATTAAAATGAAAATTCTGACAATTCGATTAACTTGATCATAAACTAAGATAATTTATATTTTTATCTCAATTTTTATGTCTTTGTATTTAGATTCACTAGGGTATTATTCGTAACTTATTTGACTTAAATTCAAAGTAAAATAAATGAATTGATATGTGTTTTAGTTAGTTTTAGCAATTGATAAAACCTAAACCTAGTTTTTCCAGGTGACTAGTTAATCGATTTGTATTACTGGTCGACCGGTTAAGAAAGAAAATTGCATTGACTAGTTTTTGGTTTCAGAAATCAATGAATATATTTTCACATTGTAATGGCTAGTAAATGTATCTAATGACTCTTTTTAAGCTTAAGAAAGTTCTATTGGTTTTGGATAAGCAAGTTAGAGTTTATTGAGCAAACAAACTGACCATGCTATAAGTTTCAATTGTTTTTTTAGTATACTTTTAACAACTAGTGAGCTCGTCACAAACTACCCATTAATAATACTTAACTAGACCTCACAATGCAGTAGATGGCAAGCTAGGGTCGAACCATAAGGAGCTAGAATGTTAATGTTATTTCAAATTTTGTAAGAAAAATAAAAGAAAACAATCTTAAGTGATTAAAGCGAAATAAACTAAATTGCAATGGACGTAAACAAAAAGAAAAACATAAAGAGAATCTAGAAAAGGTTAATAACAATAGCAAAGAAATGGGTTGGAGACATCTTCAGGATTTCGAGCTGATCACTAAATAAGAGGTGCTCTAGTTATGGTGTTAGCCTGTAGGGTCGAATAAGCTCTCAAATCCTCAGTTCCTCTAAATCAGACAAATCTAACAAGTTCTAGAAACACCCCTATCTCCATTATAAACTAGAGTAAGTTCAATAGTCAAGAGGCATTAAATACTAAGGAATGACTAATTTAGGCCATCTACTCATAAGCTTGGAAGATGTAACCTAAAGGCATGGGACCCTAGGTTGGTTAATTAATTATCCTAATAAATCCAACTAACCTATTGATACTTTTGAGAATCGCTATAGATTATTACATATCTCTCGCTCAACCCTAGTTTTTGGATTAGGAAGTTACCTAAAGGGTTATCAAGCCTAGAAGTAACTCCTAATTCTTAACATTTAACCTAAGTCCCAAACCAACCTAGACCTAAAAAAACCAAATTAAGCACAAGTTCAACTTCAATCTCACAACTATCATCCCTTTATCCCTCCAATATCTCCAAACCCCTAAGAAAACTAGCCACAGATGTTCAAATTGATCCACATAAACATTAAACAAGCAAAACACATATTTAAATTAAAAAATCAAAGCTAGAAAATATGATATTAGTATTGGAAACCGTAATTCAACACTTAATATAAGGCAAATTTGAGCTAATTATCAAATAATCACATCTTAATTAATAAAGCCAAAACTAATTAAGCTAATTCAGAAATTCTAACACACCTAAAACATAATAAAACCTATAATTAAACACATTCTAACCTAAGAACTTTGATAAATTCAATCTTAATATAAAACCCAAACAAAAACATCAATAATAAACCAAAGTCCTATAAAATCAATCATTAAACCATTGAAATCCAACCTATGCAGACTTGGAAACACACAATATTAAGCTTACAAAATAAAATTCAAAGCTAAATGTTCCATACATTATCCAAAGTGTTCAAGCTTCAAATTCACTAAAAACTAAACATAAGCATTATAAAACACATAAATTAAAAAAATGACAGAAAATATATTATTTAAGAACAATATTTAAAGCATTTAAAGCATCAAGCTACCTAGAACAAGTAACTAAATGAAAGGAAACCAAAGTAGCATCAAAACCTAATTTAAAGCACTTAGAAAAATGAGTAGAAAACAAGGAAAGCTTGGAAAATATGTAAGATGCTTGTTCTCTCCCTTATTTCTACTTATTGGAGGGTTTTATATACCCCTTCCATTTAGGCAAGTCCAAAGAGGGTTAAATAAATCTCGTCCTTTTTTTTTTTTTTTTTTGCATACAGAGAGTTAAACGTACCTCCTAGAGACTTAACCGGTGCTGTTTAACTTAGGTCGTTTATGTCCCAAAAATTTGATTCCTTCCACCTATGTTCGCCTTTTTTACTCTAACTACTCTTATGCACCTTCGATTGCCATGAAGTTTGGTATGAAAGT
>JAOXYD010142933.1:0-10687 GCA_028565735.1 Pinacopodium congolense
CAAACTTTAAACAAGATTAAATGGAGAAAAAGCAAAGTCTTAACCATAATTTTGTTTTGATTTTGTGAAGGACTTTAGTCAAGCATTAAATCTGTTTTTAAATTGAAATAAATCATCAAACATCAAATCCATAGCTCCTTTAAACATTTGGTAATTGTCTGAATTTTTTAGAAGCAATTAAAAATCGTTTCCAAAGTTTTTAAGCCTAAATATCAAATTTTTAGCCTTTTTCCAATTTTCAATCAATTTCTTTAGATTTTCCTAAATAATTATAATCCAATCAATCTGGTAATTAAGTAATCTTTTTCCCCGTGGGATCGACACTCAGAGTTTTAAATTTTACTCCACTTTATTATTTTTTCGATAGATACACTTGCCTTAAAAGTACGTTGGTTTTAAAGTAACTATCATTTCGAACACCAGTCAATTTTAAAGTCACCTAACCAACGCAACACTTATCTATTTTCTTTTTTCGTTGCTCTTACTCCTAAAAAATAAAAGATCTTCCTAACAAAGACACTACCTAATTCTCGACTTAGCATTTCTATGTACGAACTCTATATGCATCGAAGCTGAGTGGGCAAAAGCACTTTCATGTCCATCCCTAACTGTAGGGTGATGTTCATCCTTCATCTACGAATGAACATATTAAGGATATTCCTTTATCGTCAATGAATTAAGAAATCACCATCTTTAAAATTGTAAGAAAAATTTACCACAACCTTGATCTTTTTAATAGGTTCTTCCATAGCCTTAGTCCATGGCATATGCTGTGACTGACCCTTTTCTTCTACAATCACTGATGTCATGCCTTCGATCATCCCTTTCAGAGCTATCCTATAAGACTGCTTGCCTTCTTCTATGTCTTCAATTATGAAATATATGCATGTCAGTTGACGTCAACTGAAATGGTCATCTGTTACTCTTACACATCACTCATTAAATTGAAAACAATTTTACCAACAACTATCTTCATGCCTTACTTTCAATGCCATTACCTCTCCCTCATATTGTGAATTATTTTTTTTACATATCCACTTTAGATGGAATGCCTTCCCTTAACTCCTCTCCAGCTATATTTTCCACACTCCTATGTTGTACAACATTCATTGAGTTAATCCAACTTTAGCGGTTTAAATCCCATTCGCCACCATGCCTTGCTGTGTGCTTAACCCCTTATTACAACCTCTATATCTATAAATGGAAGAAAGTCATCACTAAAAAAAGACACGATGCTCTCTATTCTTTATCCTAGCTACAAAGACTTTCTCAATCATTAACAAACTCATCTTATCTTTTCCATACTTTTGGGGAGTGAACTTGTTAATGTCTATATCTTCATTGATGTTTTCATCATCCCAATCCCAAATTCTTGACATATTACCCCATTAAAACGACCCATTTCCACATATACAATCCAAATAAAAAATCTACATGTACTATAGATATCTCAATAACTTTTCATATGGAATCAACTATAGATTTTATGCACATGTCAACATTTTTAACCCAATTATAGTTACTAAATAACCATTAAAATACTGACACAACCACCCATTGAAGGAGCATGACCTTTCTTCCTAACGTTCTCCTAGAACAATCTCCCTTGGCTACATAAATGACTGAGAATAAATTGCCCTCATGCCATCTCCTCATGCCCATCTAACTCAACTATATGGCTTAATAGATTTACACTAATCCTATGGGATGGGCTAGGGCATCTAAACACCCCTAACACATGAAGAATGAAATTTTTATGAAACCATTGTTCTTTTGTTGTATATTTCATTATCTACAACACAAGCTTAACTGATATCTTAGTCTCCACAACTTTATAATCATGTTGTAACTTTTCAAGCTTATCATCAAGCCTGTATGATGGCATACGCTTGGAGCCATTTGGAACACCTAGAATCCACATGACATCATCCCCCCATATGTCTTGCACATGATCCTCCATAATTACTTGCTTTAAATCATTTAGATTGAAACATTTACACAATTAGTAACATAGCTTGCGCCTTGTTGTGAAGGAATTCATCCTCAAAAGCTCGTTGAACCCCATCTCGTGGACCTAATTTTGCTGTTGTGTGCTAAGGCAATTGACCAAGTCATAGACCTTCTTCACGTTTCAATGCATTTTATAGGCTTGTAATTAGTAAAATTAAATTTTCAATCCAAATGGCACAATGTATGTAAGTCTTGCATTTATAATGCAGTGTAAAATTCTCACTTATGAAAGATCACACGCAAGGAAATATTGACATTAACCTATTAACAAATCAGCATGACGATTACATAAAATTACAAATGTATGAAACATTTCACAAGTTATTGAAGCATCATAATGAATGTATCGTATAAAAATTACAAAACTAATGTTGATTTCTATGTAAACCTCTTCGTTTCTTATCCTACTCTTTTTCAGCCTTCTTCAACGCGCTTTTGGGTTGTGAATGACCTAAACATGGCCCCCCATATCTTCCTATTTAGTGATCAACTTCATGTTTAGCCAACATTAGTTAGCACCACAAATGCTTGCACACCTCTCTGATGCATCTTCTACAAATTACGAAATAACGAATACATTGATGAATCATATCTAAGCAAAGTTTTCGTTTCCCAATGTTTTCTTCTTTATTTTGAACCCTTCATTGCGGTTATTTTCCCCCTACTTACTCCATTCCTTTGCTTTCCCTACTCACACTTATTAAATAACATCATGAAGATAGAAAATAGACTCACATTCCTGGTGTAACTTTATGAATTTATCATATTACAACAACTTTTCATCTATAACAAAACCTTCGCATCTCTTCCTCTCACTTCCAGCTGTACTAACCCAACTCAATATTTTTGACTTCACACAATCATGAAATAACTTCTTCACATACAAAATGCAATAACTAATTGGAGACAATAATATGTATGCATTAAGTCAAATTTAAAAACCTCGCAACAATAATTTTTTCTACCTTGTACAGACCTCATTCCTTATAACATCCACTACCTCTCAAACATATGAAACATCATTGCCCAAGTGGCAAACAACTGTACAAACTTTTAGTGCACCCCATATTACTTACCCCTTAACTACCCTAAATAACCAAACATTAATGCACAAACCATTCTTGTGACACTTGAGCTACAACTATAACAACCCATACCAACCAACCACGTACAATATAAAACCCTAGGCTTAAGATAAACTAGAACCATAAACAAATATTTGGATTTCATCACCCCTACAAAAAATGAAACCATAACAAAAGATTTAGATATCATCTTTCATACATCTAATGGTTTGAACTCAAACATTGTGAGATTTTAATTCTAACGTTATCTAGATCACACTTACTGTTTCATAATACCTAGTCCTCTAAATGTTAGAATTGTATTCAACTAATGCGAGTGGAATTTCATCAAGATTTGTGCTACTACTAGCTTACAGATTCACCATAAACCTAAAAAAAGAGGTATATTTTTTAAAAAATCAATAGATTCCTCTTAAAATATTACTTACAAACCTCATTTTTAAGCCCTAACGATAGCAATTACAAAGCAAGATTCATAACCTAAACTTTGACTTACACAAACACAACTTCAATAATAGAAGATTAAAGGGAGGGGGATGTTGTGTTTGAATTTGGGTCAGACAAACGGTGGCCTTTGATTTCAATATATATGTTGAAGAGTAGAATGACTAATTGTTTTCAAAGAAAATTTGGGAAAAAAGAGACTGACATTATTTTGAATGTATAACCACTTCACCATAATGAAACTTCTCGAGTACACCTTATTAAGAGAAAATTTATGAGAACTACTCTGCGCAATGTACCGTGATGGTTTTTTATAACATTAGCAATGCACTGTTAATTTAATACATGGTATTTGTACATGTTCCTCATATATTTTGCACTACATCTATATTTAAGCTATAGGAACATCGTGCTATCTGTTTACCCATGCTTTTATACCCTGTTTGCTAATGAATGACTGTACTATAAATATATGACCCTATACAACTTGTACAAGCATGACATACATAGCATATGCTACGAAATGTCACATGATGACAAGATCTCCATACCAAAACATATGATGCAATCATATATAAATTACTACAATAACTATGGAAACCATACGATTAAGACGTCTCATTCAATCACTAATTGTAAGGCAGACCATGATTTCAAAGAGAGTTAAATGACCGTTGTAAAAACCTTCCAAGAACTCAATTAACAATATACCAACTCTCAACAACAATAAAATCATCAATATTCACCTATACCTGCACTCATGCTTAATTGCAGGTATAAAGAAACCTAAGTCCATGATTAAATAAGACATTACACTCAGCTAAAACATGTATTTATATGCAGATAAAAATAGCTAACTAAACTATTATAAATGACAATTTATGTTAACATTTATGCAATTGTAAATAACTCATTGTAAATTCATATAGACAATTATGCTTCCTTGTACAATTGTACAAAGATATATCACATATAACACAATAACCTATAACACAAAATAGAAACTTCTTTCACGAACCATAAGTCGACCAAAAAAAAATACACAACCAGTTAGTTTTATTTATACTTCCTTGTAAAGGATGTCCAATACTAAATCATACAAAACATAAGACATCGTACCTTATAATAAACACTTGTTTCATAAAACATACATGACCTTGCGATGTAATGGTTTTTACTACTATTAATAATACATTGTAAAGTTAATACATGGTCCTTGTACATCTTCCTTATATATTTTGTATAGCATCTTTTATTTAGGATGTAGGAATAACATGTTATCCCTCTATCGATGTATTTATACCCTGTTCCTAAACGATTGGACAAATTATATATGAAGCTATACAAGCATGATGACAAGGTCACACGTCCAAAACATAATATGTAGTAACATATAAAATACTTCAATAGCTACAGAAACCATATGATGTTGACATCCCATTTAATCACTAAACATAGGGTTGATCATGATTTGAAAGGGAGTAAATGACAACTGTAAAAACCTTCTAATTACACAATTAAAAACATACCAACTGTTTGCACAACACCAAAGTCATCAACATTCGCCTAATACTATTGCTTAATTACAACTATAAATATAGCTAAGTCCACTATTATATAGAATATTGTTTCTAGGTTATACAGTTGTCTATCTGTAGATAAATTATACCTAACTCAATAATTATAAATCGAAATTTACGTAAATATTTATGTCATCCTAGATAGTGCATTTGAATTTAAACAAATAATTATAGTGGCTTGGACAAGCTGTACAAGCGTATATCATACATAACATAAGAAGCCATAAAATGTAATATACACTTTTAGAACAAACCATACATTTAATACAAATAATCTATACAAAAAGTTGCTTATATTTATACTGACTTAAATAAGCTGTTCAATAATAATTCATATATAACATAAGCAGTTGTCTCACATAATACGCACTTCTTTGATTTGCCATACATTGACCACGAACAAATTATACAACTAATTTGTTTTAATTCAGTGCTAATATAGAGGGATAGTTAATCATTAGACGTCAGACTACACCAAAATTTAACTTCATCATCACCACTTGCTCTTAAAATCATGGCTTAGACATTATCTTGCATCTTATATCGCAAAGCTAACAGGAATCTAAGCTTATACAACTTCGACATCCTCACACATAATGCAACCCATTTTAATAAATCGGTTATTTGAGGGTGCTAGAACTCCATTTTCAAAGTTATGTCATTTCAGGCAAGCTGTGGTAAATGGGCATAGTTATATCAATTGGTGGCAATCCCAATATTTTAAATAGATGAAGGGGACTCAAGAAGCTCAAGTTGCTATTTGAAATTACACTTTTACCCTTAAATCTTAACAACAACGCTCTCATCTAATTATGTTGATGTAGAGGAGGGTCATGAGAGGGACTGTGTAATCAGTCCCATAAAATACCTTACTAATTAAAGATTGCAAGAGTAGTAAATTTACGAATTCTTTACTAGTATTATGAAATTGAGATTACATGAAATCATGTCCCAGTCAAATCACACCCAAAAGGAAAGAAAGCCCTAGCATCCTTTTCTCTTCTCCATATTCAAGCATGATTGCCAAATGGTTTTTCATGATCCAAATTATGGCCGATAATTGTTATATTTCGCTCTTCGTAATATCTATCCATATTTATGAGGAAGAAGAAGAAAAGTCTCATTAATAGGGGTTTGGATTCATTTGCATGTGATTATTTATAGCTTTCCCTGCTATTCTCATGTCATGCAGTTCTCTAATCTTTTATTATAAGGAATTCTCTGCCCCAATCAAATGTTAAATTCTTCATCGAATGTTTCCCTTTTTACTTCTCAGTGCTTTTAAAGAAAGGTTGCATAATAAGCTTTAACACACACATCTTGTCATATAGCCAGAACTAGATATCATATGAATAAAGGAAACTGTATATTATTTGAATGAAGATAAGTAAATGTTCTATCATATATGTTAGTATAAACTTGCAAATTACTCTTGAGACTTGTTTATAATGGTGGATTTTTTTTTCATTTATTGTTCCACTACTTAAACTGATGTGAAATCCATCATAGACTCCTGCTTCACGTCTCTACATTTGCTGCTTCATAAGGTTTAATCCCTGCTTTATAGTCTATAGAAACAAAACTTTCAAACCTAAAGTTCCAAGTCTCTATTTTAACATCTCCAATTTTGCCTTCAACACGAGAAAAAGCAACTTCAACTTGTTTCATAAAAATATAATCTTTTCATTAGAACACAAACCCTCATTCCCTACTTTTTTTTTAATAATTAGAGACAAAAATCTCCATACTTAATTTAGTTTAAGAACAACAAAAATTTATCTGACTAACCACAAAACCACTGAAGTGCTATAGTAATAACTAAACAAAGGGGAAAAGGGTTGCATTTACTGACTTAAGTGTAACAAAACACACAGCAAGGTCTATCGAACCAAACACCTAAGGGTTTGGTTTAACATTTATATTTACAGTTTTTTTGTTGGGAATTAATTGTGAAATAAACTAACAATTCACTATATATCCAACTAATTTAACCCTTAATCTAATGCTACATTCAATGCTATCACATAATAGTACTTATACTAAACATAGTTCAAACATTTAAAAGCAATTCATTTAGACAATGATTACATTTAAACCCTCGTATCTCCTTAACATAATATCAGCTTCAAAAGACCACCTAATTATCCACATAGAAGTATTTAACAAAACAACCTCTATACCAATCAATCACATGTCCAAACTAGTAGGATGAACATAAAATAAAGCATTCAATAGTCTCATGTTCTTGCATATGGTTGCAAAAATTAGGCAAGAGCCCTCAAGACTAGGTTCACCAAAATCTAAACTTACCATCGAACATACTATAAGGTATAAATTAAGAAAATATATGAACATCCAATTTCTTTTATCAGCAAGGATTAATAATGAAAAATTCTAGTTGGATGAGACAAATTGTCCAAAAAGCAGTGAAATATAGGCAACAATTTTATCATATTTTCATTATAATGAAAATAAAATGTCATCAATGATATTAATTCATTAAAAAATGAAAAAATTGGTTCCATATGGACGAGAAATGTAGTTGAATGCATAGACGCACCAAGAGAAGCCTTTGTATAGATAGACACATATAAGGTGGTATGCTAGTCCAACCTAATTCACGTAACCACTTAAATTTAAAAAGAATAAAAACTAAGAAGGAATTTTTTGGTCCATAAAAGAAGAGATAACATTTCTCAGCATATTAAGTTAGCGTAAAAATGTGAAACTGGAAGTTCTAGATTAACTCCTACAAATGGTGATACCATAAGCAATTTTTCTTTACAAACATATTATCTAACAAAATCGAATGTTAAAATTTACCATTAATTGAGAAAATAAAATACTAGTCAAATAGAAAATAATAAATAAAAAGGACCATGCAAAAGTATATGGCCCAACCATTTCATTAGTTTGACAAAAATAAAAGAGAAGAAATAGGATATGTCAAATTGCATCAACGATCAGATGTTAGATCATAGAAGTATGATGTCATCCAATTTATACTCATAAAGTTCATTACCAATATATATGGTCCATTTTACGTAAGAAATGCCACCTAACATATCCTATTGTTCAATTTTATATGTTAATTGTTCCATATCTTCAATGAAGTAGAAAAGAGATAGACAGAATTTCAATTTTTAGCACCTTAATTTCATAACATACTGACAGGGAAAGGAAGTTTTTGAAAGATATAGAAAAGCTCCATGCCACAACATATCCAAAATCATCATTGAGGCATACAACTTTTTATTGAACTTCATTAGTCATGTTGAATCTTAGATTTGGCTCCCATGGTGGACCTTTGCAGTTGTTTTGGCATAGTATCAACAATGGAATTTATGCTTTTTAACTTAATAACACTTAGATTACTATTTGGATTGCTACTGCTATAAGCTTCAACTTGCAATATGATTTAAGATTTTTTTCTTATAGAACTCTAAACAACTAAAGGTTGATAAAGTAAATCCTAAATAATATGCAATAATTGAAAACTTGAAAAATTCAATATACCACTCTCAACTTGTCCATACGATCAATAGTTCCAGCTTCATTTTTAGAAAAATTCCTCCCAAAACTTAGAGTTTGGAGAACGATCTTATGAACTTAGCTCCTTCGGAGGATTCGACTTCCTGGTCAGTAATACTTTACCAAGCATACTACACCCTTTGAACAAACTTTATTGAATAGATAAAAGCGAATAAGCTAAGCGCATTTGTCAATCAATTTATCAAATTCACCAAAGCTAGTGAAATATCATATCAATCTCATCGACCTCACTATCAAATATGAGAATTAAGTTCATAAATGAAGAAATCGCAAGAGGTTTGCACAAATGGGTTCTAAAATCTAAGCATAAAATACCAAGAAGCTAATTTTTGGAATGCCCACATGAAAGTTAGTGAGCGAAATTTCCATAGATTAAAAGCTAGTATTTTTAATAAAAAGTTAAAAGATCCATGACATTTTTCCAAATGGACATCTAAAACCACACTCAAAATTCCATTCTATGACGCTTCTTCCCCCAATTCTTCATCAAAGATTTTTTGAACTGCACAAAGCTTTTGTCCATGAGAGAACAAGAAAATGGCAACTATAGGTTAGGAAGAGTGAGGTCGAGGAATGAGTAGAAGATCAAGGTTTCAAATTACCATTCTTAAATTACAATTTTAGTCATTAAAAATGTTCTTTTAATGTGTCGCTTTAATAATTGAAATATCTTATTAAAATATTTATGTGGGACCTACCAGCCACAGCCAGTCATTAATTATCAATTGTGTAGTTGACCTCTTTCTCATATTATGCATCCTATGCATCAAAACTACATAATTAACATATTAAAGCATTGAAAATACAAATCATAATCACAAATGTGATTCAAAAATTGACTTCCCTATATGGCACATCTAATATTCCATAAACTTAACATAAAACTTTGTATAAATTATTGAAAATTCCAAAAATTTCTATTTCCCATAAATTTATACATTGTGAAAAATTAATCACATAAGAGGAAAATTCACACGCTTGACACATTTCTTGAAAATCTTGTACCAATTTGAAATAATGATATGCAATGGCTTTTAATAGTTACCTCTGGACATATATAACTAATTTTCTATCTTAAACTTGTATGACAAGGTCAACATACTCAAGTCTATACATCTATAATATATGTCAAGTAATTGCGGTTGGCCACATACTAAAGTATATCAAATTAATCTATCTTTCATGCACAATTGTAACAATTTTATTCGAGACCAACATTCAACAAGCGTACCAGTCGAATTAAGTAATAAAGTGGAGTATATTTAAGACTCCGAGTATCCATCCTAAGACTAAATTTTATAGGATGTAAGTACTAGGTTAATTGGATTAAAATTATCTAGAGAACACTTAGCTTTATGATTTAAGAAATAAATAACTAAAATCTATTCTAAAAAATCCTAGAAAAATTCCAATCAATTGTAAAAGAGCTACATATTACTTTTCCTAATTTATTTAGTTAAGCTTTAGTAGTTGATGATTTAATTGATGGATTAGTGATGCTTAATCTAGGGTCTTCTCTAATTCAAGGGAGAGCTATGGTTAAGACATTGACTTATCTCTATTGGTCCTATGCTGGGGTTTGGTTCTGCCTCAAATTTAGGTAATAGGCTTAAAGCTTAGGAAGTCAAGTCCTAAATTATCCTAATCTAAGATTAGCACCCTTATGATCAACCAATCTTTGGTTATTTCATTTATTTAAACCACGTTGTTTATTGATTTTTCTAATAACCTAGGTAGAGACTATCAGATCCTAGCTTATCTGAAGGTAATATCCTAAGTGGAGGAAGAAGACAAGACGCAAATGTTGAAGATTTGGGTCAAAAATGGCTGCTGCACGTGTATTAATGGCACCCAACCGTTCATTAACGGTATCCTGTTCATCAATAACGGCACCCTATTCAACGAATAACGTGACCTTAGCAAGGGGCCGTTTTGGGTTGACTATTTACACAACTTTCATATTTTGACTCCAATCTTCATATTTAAGCTCCCTCATGCAAAGTAAACATAATAACA
>JAOXYD010142973.1:0-10687 GCA_028565735.1 Pinacopodium congolense
CAAATAATAAACTTCTTTATAAGAAAATAAAATTATGTCAATTGCCACTTATTAAAATCAACAAACAATTACGGATTCGTCATTTTAATTGGCAGTAGATTATTTTAGAATTATCAAATATATGCATCTATTCAATAAAACCCAAAACTATCATAAAACCACTGAATTCAAGAAATAATCAAATATTCATGCACAATTAAATTTAATAAATCCTATTCAATCTCACAATCGTAGAATCAAGGCTTCAATATAATCCTTTAACTAGAATAAAAAAAATAATCGCAAGCCATAAAGTAAAAAGAACAAATGAAATTCATTCAGAAATAAATTATCTTACAAAAGAAATAAAGAAGAAACCCAATCACGAAAGGGCCACAAAAACTCAGATTGAAGAATGAAGTACTATCTCTCTAGTCACCTGTGTATGCTCCTCCAACAGACGTCGTTTTCTCCCCCTCTCTGCCACAAACCTATTCTCTCTTTTACTCTTCCTACACCACTATTGATTGACAAGAAAAATAAAACTTGAAACCCAAGTTCAAGCTTTCTGTTCACGCACTTGCTTCTGTCGCCACTCTTATTTTTCTATGTTTTATACCTCTCTCCTGTTCATTCCTTTTCTCGATCTTGTAAGTCCAATTAGGTTAGTTTCTTGGTTAGCAGCTTGGAAGCAAGTCTTGGGCATAGCCGGCAATGTCTTAGTCTATGAAGCATGGGTGGACTTGGGTAGGTGCGGGTCCATGTAGAGGAAGGCTCCAATGGCTTGGTCCAGGTGGCAATCCATCCAATAGGTAGCAGGCCAGCAACTCCAATCCAGTAGCCTGCCAGCTCTCCAAGTTGTCCAAACCCGAGTTTAGGAGGTGCATTCCAGCAGCAAGCGGGTTGCAAGCTCTCTTCAAGCCAATCCATGCGCAGCAGGCTTCAGCAGTCCAACAGATAGTAGGCTCCATACTGCACAAAGAAAGCTCTCCAATTTAGTCAATTTTAACTTCTTTTCTCTAAAATGATTCTACACTTCCTAACCTCTAAAAATAATATAAAAACACCATAATCCAAACAATGTTCATCCAATATACTCTAAAAATATCCCTAATTGATACGTAAATTAATAGCCTATCATATATATATATAAAGCTATAAGCTCTTAACTTTTTTTTCATATGTGTAATTAGATGACATTTGTCTTTGTAAAGTTACAATGTATAACTTTGTATTGGGAAATGAAATAGAAGTTTGACCTTTAAATGGTCTTTTAGATGGTTTTAAAAATCTCATGTGATATGGATATATTGTTAATGATGCCATGTGAAGTTGATTGATCACTTTAACATGCCATCCTTATGGGGCTTGTACTTAAATATTCCCCAAAATGTCAGGTATATATCTTATGAGAGTGGGATGTTACACTAGTATTGCATCACAATTCATTTCTCTCAAAAGAAAATATGAGGAATTTGTACTTTTAAAGGCAATGCCAAAAGTAAGATAATTGGTATTAGAAAAGTTGATAAGGAAGATCACACTATTATTAAAATTTTGTTTTTAGTTAAGGGATTGGAACATAACTTACTAAGTGTAAGCTAACTTTGTGATAAAGATTATAAAGTATGGTATTAATGATCTAACATATTGATATTAATGATCTCTTTTACTAACATTGAATTTATGGGTAAAAGAGAAGGTAACATATTGATATTAATAATCTCTCTTACCAAAATATTTAGTGTTTGGTGTTTATAAGTAAAGATGTATGGGTACGGTATAAGAGGCTTAGATATGCAAGTATAAAACTCATCTACAACTTAAACACCAAACATCTTTTGAATGACCTCCCAAAGGTCAAATTTGAGAAAGACAAGATTTATGGAACTTACTAAATAAAGAAGTAAACAACGAGATCCTTTAAGAGTAAGAAGCCAATAACTTCTACTAAACCTTTGAAATTTCTATGTATGAATTTATTTAGTCCTATTAAAGTGAATATTTTAGGTGATAAATCCTATGCATTTGTGATAATAGATAATTTTAGTATATTTACATTGGTTTTATCCCTTGCCAGTAAAGATGAATATTTTAGATCTTTTTTAAAGCTTACAAAAGAGTACAAAATGAAAGAGGTTTTACAATCACATCAATTAAAAGTGACTATAGTGGAGAATTTAAAAATGAAATGTTCAAAACTTTTTATGATGAAAATGGCATCTTTCATAGTTTCTCTACTCTTAGGACCTTATTAGGGAGTGTGGTCTACCTAACTAATATTTTAACTCAATTTTAGTTTTTACCTAAAACCAACTTAGAGGAAAGTATACCTATCAGAAGTAATATAATTAATCTAAATGAGGCCAAGTATCTTCCCACGAGGATTTAACTGTAACTACTAGGTTACTCATATTACAATTGTTTGGAAAAATCTAATTGATGGATTAATTAACTAAAACCATTAAATTAAACTAAATCACTTTCAAATAATGAAAAGAAATCAAAATAACTTACTAGAATTACTAAATCCAAATGTATAGCTAATGTTTTCAATGTTCAATGATTTAGTTAAGTTAAAATTGATTGGAATGCCTTATTTAAGGTACCTTCACTTAATCAAAACATAGTTATAGTTAAGACTATACCTTATGTCTATCAATCATATTTTGCAATTTGATCATACAACGAACTTAGGTGATAGGCTTAAAGATTAAGAAATTTAATTCTAAAATTCCTTATTTCAGAATCAAGACCCTCAAAATTAACCAGAGTTTTGTTACTCATTAATTTAATCTTTATTGTTTATTTACTTTTTAGTACCTAAGGTAGATTTCTTAGATTCTTAGTTATCTATGAATTTACAATAAGTGGCCAATTTTTGGCAAATAATTATGCACTCAAATAAACAAAGATTAACATCTAATTTCATTCAAAATCACTTAATTAAAACATCTACTAACCTAGCCTTAGCTATTTAAAAATTTAGTTGCTCATATTAATTAAATAACACAAAATATTAAACATAAAGTACATATATATTGATTAAAACAAAAATATAGTCACATACAACAAAATAAAAATTCTAGAAAGCACCAGATCTTTCTCCAATTGAATTCTAACTTAGAATTGGATTCCTTAACTCCTTGATTCCTCAAAAGTGTCTAAAATCTCTAATATAATCGATTGAAAGCTTAAAACTCAAACTAAAAAGAAAAATAATAATGAAGTGTTAAAGAAAAGATTAAAGACTACTAAAAGATGACTAAAGATTATTACTAGGTCTCTAAGTATAACTTATATACATTTCAATTAGGTCTAAAGTTATAGGTTAGATTATCTAAAAAGTCCTTTGATTCCTTCATAGATCACACCTTTAAAGACTTTAATGGCTCTTGGTATTAGGGATCAATGATGCCATTATATACTTTAGTTAACCTATTATTCTAAATTATAGTCTTCAGTAACGATAGGTTTTGACATCAATGATGTTGTTATAAGGTCACATTGATCTTCTTAAAAGACAATAATGGTGGTTTTGGTAAGATAATAATGGTGCAGCTAATGACACATGTTACTCTTTTAGAAAATTCTCCACACTTGATCTCTTTTTGGAATGAACCTATAAAATAGAAAATTACAAATCTAAATTAGATAATACAATATCAAAATAAAGGTAAACACGTATCAAATTATATCCTAAAACACTATAGATCACACCCTTATCAAACCCCTTAATAAAATGAAATTAATGAGAGGGAAAATAGGATTTTACAAGAAATGGCTAGTACTATGATTAATAAATATGATCTGCCTAAGTATTTTTGGGGTGAAAGCTGTTACATGTGCATGTCATCAATTCAATAAGGTCTATTATAAGACTAATTATAGATGACATTCACTTTAGCATTAGATAAAGCCAAAGATTAACTATTAAGGTTTTTGGGTATAAACGCTACATTTTAAACACTAAGGATAACTTAAAAAAATTTGACTCAAATATTGATGAAGGAACTTTTATTGGATATTCATTAACTATTAAGATACATAGGGTGTACAACAAGAGAATTTTAGTAATCAAAGAGTCTATGCATGTGGTGATTGATGAAGCTAACCCCTTGTTGTCAAGAAAAGCTTTAGAGATGTTGATATATGTTTATCAAAGAATTTGGAGAAATGAGATCTAAAAGAAAACAAGTAGGTTCACCAAATAACCATTATGCCAAGTAAGATCATTATTAATCCAAGTCAAGGTAATAAAAAGGATGAGAAAATTCCAAGAGATTGGAGGTACAAAAAAGGCCATCTTTTAAATCAAATTAAAGGTGATGTGCATAAAGGTGTAGTTACTAGATCCTTTGATGGAGATGTATCTTATATTGCTTTTATTTCTTAAAGTGAACCTAAGAGCATAAAATAAGTACCTAATGAAGAAAGTTAGATTATTGTTATGAATAAGGAGTTGAATTAATTTAATAGAAGTAAAGTATGAATTTTAGTATCTATGCCTAAAGATCATCAAATCATAGGTATAAAGTGGGTATTTAAGAAAAACGTGATAAGTTAAGTAATATTATGAGGAATAAAGTTTGGTTGGTAGCCAAAGGTTATAACCAAGAGGAAGGAATAGCCTGTGATGAGACTTTAGTACCATAGCTAGGTTAAAAACAATTAGATTGTTACTTACATTTGCATCATACATGGGCTTTACACTTTTTCAGATGGATGTTAAAAGTTCATTTATAAATGGTTTTATTTAAAAGCCAATTTTTGTTAACCAACCTCATATTTTTTAAATTCATGATACACCTAATTATGTTTACAAACTTTCTAAGACTTTATATAGTTTAAAACAAGCTTTTAGAACCTAGCATGAAAGATTGAGTGTATTTCATCTAGAAAACGATTTGACTTAGTCTCTAAATCTAATAAATAAAGGAAAGTATATTCATTAATTAAGTCAAGTATACTAAGGAGCTATTCAATCACTTTGGATTGGACCAAACTAAGCCTTTGGGAATAGCCATAAACATCATAACAAAATTTAACAAGAAAAAAGGGGGTAAATCAGTGGATGTAAATACTCTACAAAAGTATGATGGGTAGTTTATTATACTTCATCATTAGGGGACCAGATGATACGTTTAATGTATACTTATATACTAGATTCAATCAAATCCTAGAGAACTTTTAATAGTTAAGCATATACTTAGATATTTATATGGTACCATGTCATTAAGACTTTGATATCCTAAAAATGCAGCCCTAGATTTAGTTAACTATTCAAATGAGGATTATGCTAGTAACTTTTATATAGAAAGAGCACATTTAACAATTATCAATTCCTAGGCAATACAATAATTTTATGGTCTAGGAAAAAAAATTCAATAGCATTACCAACAATGTAAGTGGAATATATGAAAGCCAGTATTTGTTATGTATTAATTCTTTAGCTTAGACAACAATTTAGGGTTTATGACATTGAACTTACTAACATTCCTATAAGGCAATATAACACTAGTATTATTTACCTAACAAAGAATCCAATTTAACATCTTAGGACTTATTATGAATCATGTCCAAAATGGTGATTGAATTGAAATTTATTTATACAAAACAACAGTTGGCTAATATTTTTACTAAACTAATGAATGATGATAGATTTTGCTTGATTAAGAAAGAATTAAGAATGATTGATTATAAGTCATTTTTAAAATCTTATGAAATTTTATATGCTCTTTCAAAATCTTGTTAATTCATGAATAACTTTTTTATGATGCACAAAATGAGGAGAGGTTTAATGACATCAAAAGTTTTGTGTAGGAAAAGTTTTTATTTGAATTGTGTTCATGACATTTTAATTATGTCTCTAATGCATGATACGTATTTAAATCCTTTCTATGTTGCATTGCTTCATCATACATTGATGCATAGATTTAAAGGGAGTAAACTTACTATAATATATGAATTAAAGGAGATTATTGTTTGTATGATGAAGGGTTATCTAGGAGGAGCCTATGGTCTATTATACTTTGAATGTGTTTTCAATTCTTTGATACCACATATTTTGCTATCATAAAAAAAAGGAGAGATTAATGAACCAAAAGTGGTTCAAATTCTAATTTTGATGGTAAAATTGTTTTTTACTAATTATTTGATTTATACTGAAGTATTGGAAAGATGGGTACACGAATTAGAAGTTAAAATAATGGACATGAAACTTATAGAAAAAAAACAAAGGAATGGACATAAAGATTAATTTTAACACAAAACAAGAATAATAAAGTTAGGCTCTTGAGTTGCTTTTTTAGGCAGTGTGTAATATATTTGTAAGTCTTATTTGAGATTTCAATGATTTTAAGGGCTCAAAATTTGCATTTTCATTACATATATTTTGAAAAATATGTATAAAATTTTATAGGTTAAGAGATATTTGTTTTTTATTTTAATTTAAGGGTTTTGGTCTTTAAAAATATTTTAGGAAGCTTTTAGAACTTGGTTGAGTCAAAGTTTTTTTAAAAGGAATTGGTTTTGTATACTTAAGTTCGGAAAACTTTCATAAAATATGAAAACTATTGTGCAAAAGTCTTAGCTGACTAATACTAGAGTGATGGGGTCTTTATGGTCCTAAAGTTTTAATAAAAATAAATATAAAATATCAATTGTAACAATACTAAAACTAATATAAGTAAGTGCACCTATAGTATCATAGTATACCTAAATAGAGTCTAGATTGTCATTTCCATGGGGACTATAATAAACTTCTAGTAATTTTCCTCTCCTCACTATCTAACCAATCATAATTTTCCTCTCCTTACTAACCTATCTAAGTTTGATGATTGATTTGATAATAAACTAAATTAAATTAATAGCTAACTTATAATTTCAAAGCACATTCACTAGATTTAATAACCAATCAAAGAAGTTAGGACATAGATGAGTAATCCCATTAAGATATGTTCATGTTCATTATTAAACTTTCATCCAATGAATTTTCTAGATTTAATTATACTATAGATTCCCTAAAGTGAATCATATTCTCTCTCGAGTTATACAATTTCTATCCTTTTGGTAAGTTAATTAAAAGTTCTCCTTAATCAATATATCCATTAAAAGTATTAATTTGATTTATGGAAACTATTACTTTGATTAGATTTACACCTAATATAAAAATCTTAAGTAAGTCTATCTCTAAATGCCTAAGTAAGATTTATTACTTATGAATTAATCTATCTATATATATGATCTCTCAATCCAAATACCTTAAATTAAATAATCATAATTAACACTTATGTTTGCATACAAATCAAAATCAATTTATTAATCCCATAGATAAATCTAAGTCAAAATGTGAAAATTCAACATTGAATCAAAGTAAAAACAACAAACACTACATCTTAATGTTCATAAATACCTAGATCATATAAGAATTTAGTTCCTAAATGTAATAAAAGAAACAAAAGCAATCACAAAAGAACAAAGGGATTGAAAAATCATTCTCATGTTGCTTGACTCCTTAAATTCTCTATGAAAGATGTTGGAACTTTAATCTTGATCTTTTAATCTTAATGTTTGGATTGATTTTTCTCCTTCAATTTGTTCAAAAATCTTGTAAAGATGGATTAGAATTCACCCTTGGTCTCTTAATGGTGGAAATAGGTCTTTAAGGATCAAAAGTTTTTGAAAAAGACCTAATAAAATGTTTATATACAAGATAGGGCCGATAGTTCCATAGCTATGGGACATGCTATGCAAATTGAGCAAACAAAGTCACAGTTGGCCATGACACCTCTAGACAGCTTGTCTCCAATGCATTTTCTCCTGGAACTTTTCACAACTTGTGCTATGGGCATGACCTAGGGTGTAGAAGTCACTGACTTAGTGTTTTTTCTTCCCTTTTTAATTTCACAACCCATCCAACTCCAAATATGCCTTAAAGCAATCGCCAAGACCTATAAAAACATACATATACACCAAAACCATCATGAACAATATCTTATTCAAAATTCAACCAATCGAGCATCAAATTCACATAGAAATTTCCCTTAAGCCTAGGATTTTAACTATGGAGCCATGCTTAAAACATGTATTAAATGAGCGCTATTATGAAGACTGGTCGATCAATTTAACAAAGTGGTTGATTAGTGATTTTAAAGGTGGTTAGGTTATGTTTTTTTTTTTTCATAATATGTTTATTTTTTAATGGAACCATTTAACAATATAAAATATCAAAATATAATTAAAAATCAATTTAAAGAGATTCTATAATTCCTATTTGGAATTCAGTTGGCCTCTTTATAGCAATCCTTCCAAATGAAAATTTTTCTGCATTTTACTATTCAATAACTAAATCAAATTTTGAAGTAGTTGACCAGTGGTTTTAAAGATGATTAGGTTATGTTTTTTTAGTATATTTATAGCATCCCAAAATAGTTAGGAATATGGTGCAATTATGATGGACTGATCAATTAGTAAGGGCAATTCGTCGACCTTCGACTACTGCACAGTAGTGATTGATCAATGCCTCTATTTGATAAATAATAACAACTAATTTTTGTATCTAATGATAGTTTAAGTTATATTAATGGTTAGAATTGATTTATAGTAGATTTTTTAGTTATGAAAGGTCATAAATACTTATCTTAAAGGTAGTTAAAGAAGTTTTATGAGTTTTGTGAGCCTTAAACATTTGTGATAAATGATTTGACTATTATTAAGCATTAAAGTCAAGCTTTTATACTTAGGTGAAAGCAATTGTTTTTTGTGACTTTCAATCTAAGTGAAATAGTTTTGGTTACATTTAAAAGGTTTAAAAATTATATTTTTCATTCAGATCAAGATTTGAATACTTTGAGCACTGGTTATTTAGATTTCAATTGAGACATCATTGTTGTGCATATCTTTTTGTAAAATGGACTTTTAAATTGTTTGAATTGGGTTTTGAAAGTTTACTCTACACCTTAAGCAAGATTGTAAAAGGTTTCTTCACCTTTACAAATGAGATTAAGATTGTTAAGGGTTTATTTTTACCATAAAAGATTGATTTGAGTGAAATATCCAAGTGAAACTTAAAGAGTAGATATAGACAAATTGTTTTCGTTAAACCATTGTAAAATTGGTTATTGGTCGTCTTTTCCCTATTATCATATGCACTTGAGCACTTAACAACTTATTTTTATATTGTATTCATTTAGCATCATCATTCTCGTCATCTAAATTGAATTGTAACTAAGGATTTTTTTCATTTTAAAAATTAGTTTACATTTAAAATTTTTAGAATACCTAATTCAACCATCTCGTAAGTGCCACTTTTGGAGCAAAAAAATTTGAGCCAATCCAATCTCTACTAGAAAACAACCTAAAAGACTATTGTTTCAGAAAATAACCCCTTATGGATTTTTACCATACTGTTTCTTTTTTGTTATTAAAAAAAGTTAATTTAAATCTTAACATTTATGTGTAAATTTAAATTAGGCCTTATGCTTCAAAATTTTTTTATAAAAAAAAAGCCTTATGTTTCAAAAAAAATTCAAAATAAATCTATCATTTAAAAATTATTCAAATTGAATCATAAATCCTTAGCAGTGTTAACTCTTCATATTTTTAATTATTGTTAAATCTTTGTTTAGGCCCACACTATTAGCTTATTGATAACTTGTAAAGGATACGTATTTTAGGCATGATTTAGTGCTTGCTTGAATTAGTTTTAAGGGTAAATCCATGTGATCTCCATGTATATTGAGTTAAACCTTTGAATAAGATGTTACTTAGTCTTTTATATGTTTGATTATATTTTATAGGCACTTGGTGAGCAATTCAATGTAATTTTGAAACTAAAAGAGGTGTGGAATCACTTTGAAAACTTAAAGCATTATGTTATAAAGTTTCACACCAAATTCAACAGTTATTTGACAAGTTATGAGAAGTACATAAAGGAAAGAACAAGAAAAGCTCAATTAAGCAGCCGATTTGGAACAACTGACTTAGGGAAGCATTAGGTGTGCTTCTAGAGCTTCATTTATTATGAAATATTACATGGTGCAAGGACAATATATCAAGAAGGTTTCTACCAAATTTTGTGGAAGTAGATGAAGAATGTAGAAGATATCGTAAAAATACCAAGTGGTGCAAAAAGTTGTTAGCATTACGAGCATAATAATGCCCATAATTTCACTCCAGTGTGAATTATGGGAAGCATTATGGCTATAAAACTGCCCATAATCAGGATGCCCTCCATATCTATACATAACCTAATTTTAGGTTTTTTGGTATTTTGGTTGCTATAAAATACATCTATTCAATCATCAAAGGGGAAGAAGCATCAAGTCATAGATCATTCTTGAAGGGTTTCAATCAAGATTGAAGGAGAGGAAGCATCTAAAGGCAAGAACTCAAGGATAAAAGAAGGATATTACTATTCAACATCAAGATTTCAAGGATTCAAGAAGACTTATCATGAGCTTTCTTATTCCTTTTGTCTTGATGTTTATTTGTGTGATTGAATCTATATTTAGGAGTTTTTATAGGATTTGGGTTTTTATGAACTCTAGAATATAGTAATTTTGTTAATTCTTGTTTTAACTCTTAAGTTCTAGGTTTTTGAATTAGATTTGTTTATGGATGTTAAGTGCTTTGGATTTAATTGTTATGCGAATGTAACAGTAATTTCAAAGTTTTGAATATGTGTATCATTGAGATTACAAAATTT
>JAOXYD010142983.1:0-10686 GCA_028565735.1 Pinacopodium congolense
ACCACAACCAAAAGATTAATCAACTGGCCCTAAAATTACTTGAATTAAAACCTAAAAACAAGTACCAATTGTTAGTTATTAAGCATCAATGAACTAAGAACACTATGAATAAACAAAACTTCATGGAATAGCACTTAATCCAAGCTGAATTTTAATCAAAACAAATCTAGAAAATATTAAAATCTAAAGCTTAAAAAAGAAATATAAAATCTGGGAAATTGATAACTAATATAAGAAATCAAATTCAACTCTTTATCTAATGAAAACTTAAGTTATTTCAATTAATAAGAAATTATCTAAAACTTGATTATCTAAGACTTAATCTAACACTTTAAATAAAAATTCCAGATTTAAAATTTAAATAAAAATTGAAATTTAAATGTATTAAAACTTAAGAACATGCATAGAATTTAACTATTAATCATAGGTGAACCAAATACTATATGGATAGTTGAAACTATATGAAATAAAACCCTTAAATAACTTAATAATTAATCAAAGTAAATATGAGATTATCATTAACATTTTAAAGAAAAACAATGTTCAAAGATTGGATAATAGAGAAATAAATAGGTTAAACCAAACAAGAGAATTATCCTAAGTAAAACAAAGATTCGGCCAAAGCAAGGAAAGCAATACAAGACACAACATTACAACTTGAAATCAATGGGAAATCAACACCAAAACAAGAACAAATGTAAGAGAATTAAACTTCAAATTCTCATCCATGGATCATGTCCAAGAGAGCTGCAATTCCAAGCCATGAAGTTGAAGATAAAAACAACCTACCATGCTTCTCCACTCCACCATGAATTCGGCTCCACCAATGAAGTGTCTTCAACGAATTGTCTTCAACAATTGATATTAAGCTAAAACTCACTCTATAACCAAGTGGAGAAGAGGACAAGAGTAGCATAATATGCCAAAAGAGGGAGAGTCCCATCTTTGTTGTTGAAAATGTCTACACCTTTGACTAGCCGTCCCCACCGTTTGTTTCCAAATCTCACCAAAACCGTCCTCCTTTCCTTTTGTTTTGTGTTTAGCCTCAAAACTCTTATATTCAACTGCTACTCCTCTTGTTTTTTCCCCCTCTTATTCTCTAGGTTTATTGTCAAATAAAACTCATTCATGCATGTCTCATTAAACAGTTTTTTTTAATGGCTTGTTTTAGTTCTCCTAAGTGTTGTCGTTTTATTTGACAGCTTGAACCTCTAATCGCCTTTTCTGTAATAACTCCCCCTACGCATCTACAATTGACATCAAATTTTTTATGTAGGTTCCTCACATGATGATATTTCTCTCTATAAAATTTCAAATTAATCGGAGCTCTAAAAGGGATCCTAATGCATCCCCAAATCACCTATACAAAATCTGGAATTCAAACGAGCTTGTCTTAATCTTTTCTCTGTAAACTTTTCATGGCTAGTCATATGGCCTTGAAATTTGGTGTGGAACCTCATATAATGATGTTCTAGGTATTACAATTGATTCCATGCCAATTCTAGTTCTAAATTTTGCTTAAAACATGGCCATTTCAACATATATCCATGCCTTAAAGTCAAATCTACATGTAAACGCAAAAGGAAAACAAATTAAACATTTAAATAACAAGATAGGTATGAAATGACATTGTAAAATATATAGAAATACTATAAAATTAATCCCTATCATAACGTTGGAAAGTGGCAGGAGCATTGTGTAACCTAAAAAGCATGCATATATAAGCAAATGTGCCATATGGATAGGTGAAGGTTATTTTCTCTTAATCCTCAGGAGCTATTGAAATTTGTAGATAACCACTATATGTGTTTAATGTACAATGAAAACTATGCCATAATAATCTTTCAATAACTTAGTCAATGAAAGGACGTGGAAGATAGTATTTTTTGGTCACATCATTTAATTTCCTATAGTCTATACACATACACCAACTAGTGACCTTTCTCATTGCTATTTGGTCATTTTAATCATTTTGAATTTCAGGGATGCCACCTTTTTAGGGTACCACTTAAACTAAGCTAACCCAAGGTGAATCAGAAATAGCATAAATTATGCTGGCATCTAACAACTTGACCACTTCATTTTTCACTACATCCTTGATATTCAAGTTTAATCTTTGTTGCGGTTTGACTAACATTGTGCTTCCATCTTCCATAAAAATTCTATATGTGTAGATGGAAGGACTTAAACCTTTAATATCAGCAATAATTTAACCAGTGGATCTTATATGAGCTCACAACGCTCTCAATCAACTATCCTCCATACATTCAGTCAATGTTGACAAAATTATGATAGGTAACTTAGATGGGGGATTCAGAATTGCATACTTGAGATAAGTATGAAGAGGTTTCAGTTCTAACTCTGGTGGCTCTTCAATTGACGACTTAGGTAAAGGCTTAAAAGGCCTATATAAAGATTCAAACTTCTTAAAAGGATGCCAACAAAGATTCATCTTTCTATCTTCCAAATCTACTAGCATTTCTCTTATCTCTTCTTCATTTAAATTAATTGATTGAGAATGAATCAACACTTTTTACAAAGAATCAGAACATAACATGATAGAAGGTCGTCTTCTAAATTTTGAACAGTCATTATGCTATATTTCCTTGAACATATCAAACTCCACTTCTTCATCCTAGAATCTTAAAATTATGTTTTTGTCATGCACATCAATTAGTGCCCTTGCAGTAGCTATAAATGGTTGTTTAAGAATAATGGGCACCTAATAATATTTTTTCATGTCAAGCACCAAGAAATCTATAGGATCAATACACTTATCCACTTTAACTAAAACATCCTCAATGATCCCTTAAGGATAAGTAATTGAACGATCTGTTAATTGTAATGAAATTGTTATGGTTTTTAGTTCATCTAATTTCGGTTTCTTAAAGATAGAGAAAGACACTAAATTGATATTGTCTCTAAGATCTATAAGTGCCTTCGTTATTTGCAAATTACCAATTGCATAAGGAATGGTAAATCTACCAGAGTCCTTAAGCTTAGGAGGAAATTTCTTCAAGAGAATTGCTGTATACTCTTCATTTAACTTAAAAGTTTTATAATCTTCTAATTTCAAAATTTGTGCTATGACCTCAGCAAATGGGATGTTAATATGTAATTTCTTAAATACCTCTAAAAACTTTCCAAATTGTTTATATAACTCTACATTTCTTAATCTCTAAGGTTAAGGAATCCGGGGTTGAAATTACTCCTTATTTTCAATAACAATTTACTTAACTTTTTCTTTTCTCTTTACTACTTCTACCACTTTTTCATTATTATTTTTCTATTTTTGCTTCTTTCCCCTTATTAACTTCCCTACTTTCCACTTCTCAAGGTTATGGCCTTAGCATGCTTCTTATGATTGACTTTTACTGTGCTAGGTAGCTTACAAGGAAGCCATTCTTTCAATAATTGAGCAAATTGGCCAACTAAGTCTCCAAATTCTTAATTGGTGATTCATAATTTTGCAAATGAGACTCATTATCCTTAATAAATTTTAACATTGGCTCTTCTAAACTTGATTTATCAAGTGGATGTGGGTTTGTTCTAAAACCTAATGGTAGAGTTAATTGTGACTGGGTTAGAGGCAGGTAGGTATTTTAGTTATCTTACTAAGAAAATTTTGGGTAGTTTCTCCATCTAGAATTGTATGTATTAGAATGGGCATCATTCCTTTGCCTATTATAACTCATATATTGGACTTGATCAGGCTCTTTAGTAAAAGGACTACCTACTTGGCAATCTATAGATACATGAAAGAAACTACCACAATGCTCACAATCTACTTGGTTCCTAAAGCCACTACTTCTAACTCCACTTACCAAATTATCTAATTTCTTGTTTAACATATCTATTTGGGATGCTAAATCAACTGTATCATTTATAGCATGTGATAAGTGTGTTTGTATACTATGTTTCTAGGTTTTTTGTAAGAGTTTTAAGTATTGTTTGTGTATTTAAACTTAGTTAGTGTGAATTTTTGCATCATTTTCATTATAATTTAGGTGTTTGAGTGTTTCTTTGTATTGTTTTTAGTGTTTGAGGGTAAAATATGAACGTATTTTAGGAATGGGCCCATGCACTTTGACGTTTAGATGTGCAAGTAACAAAGGAAACCTAAACCAACACCAGTTTTTGTAATGTAAAGTTGGTAATGCATTAGTTGACATTAAAGAGTTTAGATTGCTATCAAATTTTACAATTTGCTAGGCCAACATGTTTAGATCCTATATATCAAAGTTCATGACATTTGGAGGTCTGTAGACGAAGATATAACAAAAATACATAGTAGATGTCAAAGTTAGAAAATCTGATGTGTTGCAATGACGTGGCAAAACGTTTGCAAGACGTGTTTTATGATTTTTTTTAGACATAAGTGATAAGTGTGCTTTTAGGTTATGTTTTTAGGCTGTTTTCAGGTATTTTAAGTGTTTCTTTGTGTGTTTTAGCTTTAGTTTATTTGATCATTTGCATCATTTGCATCTTTCCATGATCTTTGAAGCATTTAGTTGTTTCTTTGCATTATCTAGTATTTAAAGGTAGATTTGGAGCTTATTTGAAGGATGGATTAATGCACTTTAGTGGTGGATTTTGTAAGTATTATAATTTCAGCTATGAACATGTTGTAGGTGATTTGTATGACCCATTAGGTAGACTTGTAGAACTTATATAGCCATGAAATTTATAAGGGAGCAAGATCCATATGTGAAAAGCGTGCAATTATAATTTCAAGTCAATTGGAGTCCATGAGAAGGAGTTATGACCAAAGGAGTGGTGGATGCAAAAAGTTGGAAGGTAGTAGAAATTCAGCATTGGATGTGGTACAGTTGATCATATGGATATGAAATTTCCATGGAAGCAAGATCTACATGTTAGGAGGTTGTAGTTCAAATTTCAAGTCAATAAAAGGTCCAAAAAAGAAGTTATGTCCAAAATACTAAGGAGTGTTAGAAGGTTGAGAAATGTAATGCACCTGGAGCCAAGTCTTTATCATAGTCACGATCATAATAGCAGAGTTAACCCAAAATCGTGACTGTGTCATGATCACGACAGTAAAGTTGACCCAAAATCAGGTCAAACACGGGATTTTAAGTTAGTGGACCCTTCTTTTGGATATATATAAGGGCTCAAAACACTAGAAGCCTCCAATAATCATTAGACAACACCCAAAAGAGGAAACGTGGAGAGCTTGGTGGCCATCCAAAGGAAGCAACTTAATCTTCCTTGGAAAACACAAAGAAACTCCACATCTAGATTTTCCAGCTCTCTTGGAGTGAAGAGGAGGACTTCAAAGCATTATTTAGTTTATTTCTTCTTCTGTTTATTACTTTTTATTATAAAAAACAAGGATTTTTTTTGGATTGTTCATGATTATGAGTAGCTAAACACTTTATAGGAGTTGTTCTTAAACTTTTTGTAGAGCTCTTGTTATTTTTGATTCAATGAATGATGATTTGTGATATTTATTATGCTTATACCATAAAATAGACCCAGAAATTGAGTTTGAACATTTAAGTTAGGTAGTGTAGCGAGAGTTAGCTCCCAATGGACCTATAAATATTCAGGTTTTTTCAAATAGTTGAAGAGAGATCTTGACTATGTACTTAAAATAACCTATAGGAGTGCCTAAAATCTAGTTGAATGGATATGAGAAGTTGGTAAGTCTAGAGATAGCATAATTAATTCTAATCAATTTCAACTAGGGTCAACTAATTACGCCTTGAGAGAGGGTAATTAAGCATTAGGAAATATTGGGTCAAGCTTAATTGGATCAAGAACGCAAGAGGAAAGCAAAATAGGGATAGAGTAACTCCTAATCTTAAGCATTGGTTAACAAATTACTGCACTTTGTCTCTATTGGTTGTTTATTGTTAGTTTAGTTAATTTTATTTTAATTTCAAGTTTTTAATCATTTGAAATAATTTTCTTAAATAAAGTGAAACCCGAGTTAAGTGTTGAATAAACTCAATCTCTGTAGGATTGATATTTGATTTTTCTACAAGTTACCACCCATATACTTACGATTTTGAGCGTAAAAAAAATTAGATAGGATTGCGAACTCATCAATAATAAGAGGACATGAGGAACCCTAACAGCCACACTTTTGACCTTAGGACACATTTAAGACAAAAAAAATAGAGGGTTTTGGAAGAGGAAAAACGTATGGAAACTCAGGACGAAGGAAGACAATCAAGAATCAATAAGGGCTGTCCAGATTTTCCTAAAAAGGATCCTTCATCATCTTCTCTAGTTCATCTTTCTTTTACTTTCCTTGTGATTTTCAATCTAAATACTCTTTGTTTGAACATGATTATGGATTGATAAATCTAATTTAGGGATTTTTCTTGAATTGTTTATCCAAATTTTACTAAATTGATTTAGTGCATAGTTATTTGTGTTACTTGTTAAGCTTATAATCATTTCAAATTGAGAGATTGTTTTAATTTATTTAAGTTAAAATGCACAACAAGAGTTGGTAGCTTAACATACTTGCAATTAACTAATTAATAAGTGATTGAAGAGAGATCTTAATTATTTATTATCTGTCCTTATGATTACTTCAAATCCAATTGCATTGTTTAGGAGTAGTGCTGTGAATTGATAAAAATGAATTTTATTATATTTTTGCATACCAATTCATTTAATTTCATTCTTATTATTGGTTTAAAATACTTAATTTGTATCATATTATGTTTAATAAACAGGATATTTCTTTTTGACAAATTATAGAAGAAAAGTTAAAAATTATCTCAATTTTTTAATAAAAAAAGAAAAAAGAAGAATAAGTGTTTTAAGCTTACCGTTAAAACGGTGAGCATTGGAGCTAATAGAGGAGCATTTGGAACAGCTGAAAGGAGGGTTTTAGGAGGGATTTAATTGGAAATCCCTAGGTGTGCTTTTGTCTTCACAGGCGGCTGTAAGTCTGAGTGCTTGGGGGAGGTTTTCTTTTGTTTCTTTTCAGCTGTCTTGACTCTTGAGAGGCGGCTGTCCAGGGAAGTGAGGACCGGTTGGTGGAGACAGAGGACGCATGGAGGTCTTGGGCGAGTTGGCTAGGTGCAGGGGTACATCTATCTTCGACTTGTGCTTGTCTGGGTCTTGAACATGGGGACGAGTTTGGTGTAGCTGCTGGCGTCTTGTGGGAGAGAAGTGGTGAGGCTTAGTGCTAGGCGGCTGCAGCGTGGCTTAAGCTGGTGGCTGGGACGCGTGAAGAGTGCAGCTGCTGGCGATTTATCCATGCACAGGACGACTCCACCAACGTTCTAGTTTTAATTAAATGCTTTGAACCTTACTTTGTTTTAAACTCAGAAATTTTGTTTCAATTGTTTTGCGATTGCATTTTTTTCATTTGTTGCATTTTCTTTCGTTTACTGCGTTCTTTTTTTTAATTTTCTGATTTATTTAGTTGTTTAATTAGCCGAATGTTAGTTAGTGTTTGGTTAGTTGGTTCTTCTGTGTTAATTCTCTTAATCAATCGTTAGACATTGTTTACTTTAATGATAATTTCATATTTATTTTTGATTAAGTATTAAATTTTTTAAAGTTTTTTTTATAGTTTCAAATATTTATTTAATATTTTGGTTCATCTTTATTTAGTAATTAACTTTTATGCATGGTCTTAGGTTTTAATTCATTGAAAATTTATTTTTTGTTTAATTTTAAATATGAAATTTTTATTTAAAGTGTTAGATTAGGCTTTAAATAATTAATTAATATTTTAGTTAATTTAGGTTTACGTTAGTTTAAGTGTTTGTAATTTTCCTGATTTTGTTTTTATTATTCAAGTATGATTTATATTCATTCTATCTTTATTTTAGGTAGCTTAGCCATGAGTGGCTAGTTCCTTTAGGGGTTTGGAGATGTTAAAGGGATGAAAGGATGAAATTTGTGAGAATATAATTGAGCTTATTCGGGATTGGTATCTTTGGTTCTAGGTTGATTTGAGATTCTAGTAGAATGCCAAGAATTAGGAATTGTTTTTAGGCTTGATCACCCTATAGGTAATTCCCTAATTCGAAAGCTAAGGTAGAACATGTGATACGTAATCATCCTTAGTACTACCCAAAGTAGCAATATGTTGGTTGAATTTGTTAGGATACTTAATCAGTTAACTTAGGGTCTTATATCTTTAGGTGACACTTTCCGAGTTTGTAAGTTAGTGGCCTAAGTTAGTCGTTCCCTATTTTGTAGAGCTGTCGTGTCATTAAATCTAGAGAGCCTGTTCTAGGTTGCTTCATGGTTAGAGATGGGTTTTCTATCACATAGAACTTATCTAAAATTGGAGGAACAGAGGGTTTGAGAGCTTGTTTGAACCTATAGGCTAACACCCTAATCAGACTACCTTATATTTAGATTCAAGGATCAAAGATCATCCCGAAATCCCGAAAGCATTTCCAACCCGTTTCTTTATCATTGTTATTTAACTTATCTTTATGTGATTTACATCTTTCTGTTTGTTTAAATTCTTGTAATTTAGCTTAATTCATCTATATAACTTCAGGGTGTTTTCTTTTATTTTTTTTGCAACATCTGTAATAATAATTGCATCTCAACTCTCTGTGGATTCGACTCTAGCTCACCCCTACTACATAGTTTTGGTAGTTAGGAATTTATTATTTGGTAGTTGGCGACAGTCTACCAAATTTTTGGCGCCGTTGCCAGGGAGTTGACGTGTGCTTATTGTGATTTCTTTTGTTGCTTTTTTTTTGTGTTAGCCGATCTTTCTCCACTATTTCATCCATTGCATGTCTCACAGTTCCTCTAAATATATTCGGTTGCATAAATTTACTGAAGAAAACAGAAGTTCATTACTTTCTCCATTTAACCCTTCTTGTCTTTCTCCCATTGCAGGTTAGACTAGAGCTCGCCAGAGAGAACGTGAAAATCCAGTAAATCTTCCTAAGAGTGGGAAATCCTTTTCCTTAGAAGAAGAAGAACCAGAAGTGATCATGGCGCAATGTCAGCGCACATTAAAGGAGCTTGAAGCCCCTTCTTTTAATCCCAATTTTCTTTGTATTAATTATCCAAATGATGAGGAGGAGGTTGAAATTAAACCTGGACTGATACGTGCTTTGCCTACTTTCACAGGTTTTCGTAATATCGGTTCGTTGGGATCAATCTTCATCACAGCCCCCAACAAGTTCTTGAAGTAGTTCTATCTAGCATGCTCGGGTATGAAGCCAGCGGGAGTCTTAGTGGAGCAATTCAAACTAAAGGCATTTCCCTTAGCCTTAGCAGATGCGGCGAAGGAGTGGTTATATGACTTACCCACCGGTTTAATTGACACTTGGGAGGAGATGCAATAGGCGTTTCTTGAGAAGTATTTCCCAGCATCCAGAGTTGCTAACATTAGAAAGGAGATTTGTGGCATTCGACAGGATCCAGGAGAGTCCTTGCATGAGTATTGCAAGCGCTTCAAGAAGCTTTGCAACAGTTGTCTAAACCACCAGATAAGTGAGTAGTTATTAATTCAATATTTTTATGAAGGCTTACTTTCTATGGACAGGAATATGATCGATGCTGTTAGTGGTGGAGCATTGGCAGACAGACACTGGAGGATGCTAAGAATTTGATAGTAACAATGGCAGCGAACTCCCAGTATTGGGGCAATCGCAGTAGTACTTCCTCCTCAACAAAGCAAAGTCAAGATATCTCCATGCTAGAGATGAAGCAACAACTTGTAGAATTGACTTCCTTGGTTCAATAATCAGTAATGGGAAAGGGACCCACTAAGGTATGTGGTATTTGTACTGCCTATGATCATTTTACTGATGCTTGCCCTACTTTATAGGAGGACCATCAAGTAAACGTAGTGGGAGGTTTCTAAGGGCAACAACGGAGGTATGATCCTTTTGCCCCCACCTACAATCTGGGGTGGAAGGATCATCCTAACTTCAGGTATGGAAACCAGTAGCAAGGAAATAGTTCCAATGCACTCCCACCCACTTACAATCAGCAGCAACAAATATTCCAGGCCCCACCAGGTTTCCTGCAGAACTCATCCCAATCTCAACAAAGGAAACCACCTCCACCACAACCAGTTGAAGGTATGTCTTTAGAAGAGATTATTAAGAGCTTAGCAACTAATACTGTTCAATTCCAATAAGAAATGAGGAGCAGATTGAAAAATCTAGAAAAACAAATGAGTCATCTAGCTGATGCAATGGGGAAGCTATAGGCCCAAGGCTCGACAAGATGGCCTAGTCAGCCAGAAAAGAATCCAAGAGAAGACGCTTGTACCATTACTTTGAGGAGTGGTAAGGAGCTGAAAGAGCCAAGAAACAGGAAGGAGAATGCAGAAGAGGAAGAGACAAAGTTGACAATGAAAAAAGAGGGTCATCCTCCTTAGATAAGTACTTCGTATCCCAAGATCAATGATTCACCTCCTGTTCCATTCCCATGCAGGTTTGTAAAGGGAAAGCAGCAAGATAAGGAAAAAGAGATCTTGGAGTTTTTTCAAAAGGTGGAAGTCAACATTCCTATTTTGGAAGCCATTAAAAAGGTTCCATGATATGCAAAATTTTTAAAGGAGCTGTGCACCAGCAAGAAGAAGCTAAAAGGAGTTGAGAAGATCAATGTAGGGGGTAATGTATCCGCAGTTTTGCAACAAAAGCTACCCTTAAAGTGCAAGGAACCAGGTATTTTCACCATTCCTTGTAAGATAGGTCACATGAGATATGAGATGCA
>JAOXYD010142994.1:0-10686 GCA_028565735.1 Pinacopodium congolense
GTACTTGTACTCTAACATTTGTAATGGCATGATTTAGTATGTTATAAAATCCCTTTGATGCATGCTAGCATTATTGTCCTTTGATTAATTGTTGTGCTTAATGTGTTTATGGATGGTTAATTATATAATTTATGATTAATGCATGATTAGTGAATTAATCTATATTTTTTGAATGCTTATTGCTTGTCTTTTAAATTGATCACTTAATATATTAGATAATCTAGGATCTGACAATCTCTACTTAGGTTATTAGAAAAATCAATAAACAACGTGGTTTAAATCAATGAACTAACCTAAGATTGGTTGATCATGAAGGTACTAGTCTTAGATTAGGATAATTTAGGATTAGACTTCCTAAGCTTTATGCCTATTACCTAAGTCTAAGGTATAACCAAATCCTAGGATAGGACCAATGGAGATAAGTCAGTGTCTTAACCATAGCGCTGCCTTGAATTAGAGAAGACCCTAAATTAATCATCACTGATCCATCAATTAAATCATTAACTACTAAAGCTTAATTGAATAAATTAGGAAAAGCAACCTGTGCCTCTTTTGCAATTGATTGTAAATTTTCTAGGATTTTTTAGATTAGCTTTTACTTATTTATTTTCTTAAATTATAAAGTTGAGTGTTCTCTAGATAATTGTAAGCTGATTGACCTAGTACTTACATCCAATAAACTTCCTTGTGGGATTGATACTCGGAGTCTTAAATATACTCCACTTTATTACTTGATTCAACCGGTAAACTTATCAAATGTTGGTCTCGAATTAAATTGTTAAATTGTACATGAAAGATAGATTAATTTGAGCTAATTTTGTATGTGGCCAACCTCAATAAGGAATTATAGAAGTAATATAGGTGGTCGAGGTGGTAATGGCATGGGAAAACATAAAAGAAGATCGAGAAACTATAATGGCTCGGTTTGTTTATGGTCACAAAATTGAAATTGCTAATGTAGTGGAGTTACATCATTATGTGGACTTAGCAGATACTATACACATGACTATGAAAGTCAAAAGACAACTTAAAAAGAAGAATACTAACCGTGTAAGTGTTTCTATTGCAAGAACTACATCTTAGAGCAACTAGTAGTAAAAAGGAAGATAAAGCTCCAAACAGTAAGTTTGAAACACTTAAGCCTAAAACACCACAAGGGGAAAAAGGCAAGCCTAAATCCTCCTCAAATTCTAGGAGTAGAGATATTAAATGTTTCTTGGTACAGAGGTCACGTTGCATTGCAGTGCCCGAATAAGAGGGTAATGACACTACAATTCAGAATGTGGAGTATGTGTTTGAAAGTGAAGAAGAGGGATATGTTAAGAAGGGTGTCAAGCATTCATATTTGCAAAGATGAAGATGATGTGAACCAACAAAGAGAGAATATGTTCCATATACAATGTTTAGTAAAAGATCGAATCTGCAGCCTTATAATTGATGAATGGAGCTGTTGGAATGTGGTAAGTATTGAATTATTCCAAAAATTAGGTTTAACAACTATCAAAATTCTATGCCTTACAACCTCTACAATGGCTTAATGAATCAAGAAAGGTGCAAGTGTCTAAGCAAGTGTTAGTGGCGTTTAAATTGGAAGATAATGTCACGATACTGCCGTTAGACAGAAATAACGAAGAGACTAACGGTGAAAGTAATGGCACCACGTGGACATGTCACGTGACATTGCCATTAGACAGAAATAACGGAAGAATTAACGGTGAAAATAATTTAAAACTTTAGGGACCTATTTGATTGTTTTGAAACTATAAAGACCTAATTGATAATTTACCGAATCACAAGAGATCTTGATGAATTTAACCCATAAACAAATCTGTATGAGTTTTTCCAGTCATATAAGACCAGTGTAGCCTGAGCTCAGTCAAAAAACAAATTGATGTTAGAAATCATCCAACTTATTTATGAATGTTGGTATCAAGAATCAATTTAGACTTAACTAGTATATTCAGTGCGTATATCACTTTTATTATGGGTCTCAACCAGTGTATTAAATACCGTATCAGTACCGGTATCGAATTGACTTAAAAAACGGTACTGTATCGATACCGTTTTGGATAATTATTTAAAATTATAAATCAATTTCTGAAATTTATAAAATTTACTAAATGGTTTATAAATGTATTATATTATATAGTTTTAACTTAACTTTAAACTTAAAAAGATCAAAATACAAAATTTTTCTTTAAAAAATAAACTATTTTATTTTATTTTTTTCGGTACTGATTGGTAATACCGGCCGGTATTTGAATTCGGTTCGAAATTTATCAATTCCGTACCGACATGTATCCGATACTGGTACAATACCAAACACACTGGTCTCAACTCTAAAATAGAAATTTATTTCCATTGTGGAAAGCTTATAGGAATAAATTATGATTTTCATGCAACATTTATCCATATGTTATTCTCAATATCCACAATTTCAATAAGCCTTGGTAAATGACTAAAAATCTAAAATGACATCTAATGGAATGGAACAATATGTAGTTACATAAGAAGGAATAATAGGAGGCAGGAGAAAAATAACGTCTTCAACTCGATACTCAATGCAGAATTTGGTAAGATGGCGATGGTGACATAAAGCAGAAGAAATGGAATGACAACTATTGACATAACGCAACAAAGAGCAGAAGAGAGTGGGAATTAATTACACATCACAAGATGATAAAATTATACAAAGCATAAGACATGGGATTGGCAACACAACGCACTAATTTTAGGAAAGGATAAAACATTCTAGAGTTACAAGATGATGAATGACAATTGCGACACAAATCAAAGAGCCAAGAAATTTTAGAGTTCAAAACATCACGGTACACATATTATAAATATATCACTATCCTATTCAAGTGAAGCCCAAATTTAATTTTCAGGCAAAGACATCAAGCCCGGTTAAATCGTTCTTCACTCGCTAACTTCAGCCTGAAGCCATGCTACCCTTTTTGAAATTTAATTGTTTTCTAGACTATATTTTCCTTGTATTTCCAAATTTGATCTCTCCACTTTTCAAAGATTTTCAATTAAGTCTATATTTCTTAAAAAAAACGTATTTTATTTTCAATTTCCAAAAATCCTAACAAATGTCTAAAATAGTATGAAAGGACATATTAAATATAAAACAAAATAAATTGTGAATTTATATAAAAATACAAAAATTTTAACAAGTTTGATTGATTTTAATGATGATTTTTTTAAATTGTAAAATTTTTTAATAAAACAAAAGATATATTATTTAGATTAGACTCTGAACAAATTGACTAAAAAAGGGGGAAAATCGAGTATTGGCATATTTAGAAAGATGTTTTTTGTCTACTTCTATTCTATTGCTACTAATCAAGGGGGAGTTGCTAGCTACCACACAAAATATAGTGTATGTTAGTGTTGTTTATCCAACCTTTTGTTTTGTTTTGTTTTTTTCCTTTTCCCCCTTTAGTTATGGAAGTGCTATTTTTGAATGACAGAGGTGCTAAAAATCCAAATGTTTTTCAGAAATTTTAGGTAATAATTACTAATTCATCGTTTTTGATACAGTGCATATTATAGAACCAAAAATCAAAAGTGTTAAAGCCCTATAAATGATTGAGAAGGTTTGTTTCAATTTTTCAATATATTTTGAAGCTAATGATTTTTATGATTGGATTTGGATTATATGGAGGGAGAGTCAAACTAGGACAAGGAAATGAATGTTTCTTGGCCGAAGTTGATGGTTTTTTTCAAGGTAATTGGCTTCTTGTTATGATACTATTAGGAAATCAACCATGATTGAATTATTGGTGCAACAAAATATTTTTTGTAATTTCTCTATAAATTACTTTCATTTATTAGCTTGAAACAAGAAATTAATAAATAACAAGGTGAAAGACAAATTTAATTTTAGTATCTTGCAAAGTGTTCTTCTTCAATGAAGCCGTCAACTACGAGGTGTTTAATTGCCTAATCTCTAATAATTTCCACTTAGCAACTAGGAGAAATCAACACTTTAAGAGGGTACGACAAGAGCGCTAGCTTCTTTGCATCTTTCCCTTTTTAGAGAAAGAATAGGGTTTTTAGTATGTCTAATTACAATTAAACTCTAAATTATAATTAAATTATTATTGTATTTCTAATTACAGTTAATTTTAATAAAATACAAAAAAATCATATATTTGATCCAAATAAATTTCTTAAACTTCATAATTAAATCTAACTTAATTTAAATTAATTTTTCTCTCTTTAATTACTCTTTATAAATGACCTATTAAGTTTATAATATATTATTAATAATAGTAAATTAGAATTAGAATTAGATAAATTAAATTTTTTAAATTTATATTTAATATTTTTAACTAAATAATTTATAATTATAAATTAAGATTAACGTGTGTCAAAGTAGTTTGACCTAACCTATTTATACATGATATAATGTATAATTTAAACCTTTAGTTCACTAATGTTCGAATTGGAATTAAAGTATGGAATTAATGTCTACTTTAATTAAACCCAATCATATTCATTCTTGTTAATTAATAATTGATTTTTAATTGATATTTAGAAATAACATTTTCTCAATATAGAATTCCTAAATCATTTCTAATCAAGAATATTAGAACGTTCTTCCTAATCAAATTAAAATAATGAATCATCATTTATTGACTCATTCAATTATTTTCATATAGTTCATACTGTATAAATATTATTGACTAAGCTACTTTATATAATAAGTCATATATAACATGAAAACATAGTCATTCTCGTATGAAATATTTGGTTATCTTAAATTTAAGGATTAATCATATAACTATCAAAATAAAGACATCCAGGCACATAAATAATGTTTCAAATGGGATCCTCATAATCAAATTAGTTTAACAAACTTATTTTCTAATAAGAATACACATGATTTTTAAAAAATACTTTTATACTTTAATTTTATAAGATTGATTACTAAAAAACAAAATATATGTTAGTTTTATCGTTTCGTCAATATTATGTATGGATGAAATCATAAGTATGAACAATTTAAGAATAATAAATAAATAAAATTTAAATATCATTATACTTTTATTTGTATGTTAATTATTCTTAATATTTATCTTTAGTATTAAGAATTAAATATAATTAATAAAATGAACAAAAATAAAGAATGTATTTATTGAATAACAATACTACCACAAATTAAATTGTAATATGATCGAACTACAAGGTATAAACTAACTTATTTATGATAAGTCTCTGATTGGTATGAAAGAGCAATTATGAAATTTCTTTGACCATTATCAAAGAACAATTTTGAAAGTTCCTAAGTTTTGCTCCAAACAGAGTTAGTGGTCCCTACTTCCTTATTGGGGATCTTAATCAAATCTGCATCATATGAGAAAAGAGGGGAAAAGTGGGGGTCTTTACAAATATGAGAATGTTAAAAGCTTGTAAACATGAACAATTGTTGTTGCTTGATTAATTTGGTCTTCTTAAAAAGTCTATTCATATGATTTCATAAAATAAGAGGTCCAAAGAGAGTTTATGAATGTTTGGACAAAGCCTTTTGCAATCTTTAATGGTAGGAAATTTTCCATAAAATTATGGTGTAATATCTTACTTTCACTTATTCTAACCACTATCTAGTTCTTCTTTACACATGTAAGAGTGACTCGAAGCCAAGAAATGGATCTTTTGAATTTGGCTTAGCATCGCTAAAATTGGCAAGTTATAATGAAAATGTCAAGTACATATGGAGTGTTAAGTTCTTAAGTTTTACTTTTATATGTTAAAGGACAAGGAATGAGCTTTCACTTTGGAGTAAATAGGTTTCAACATTATTAGACAAAAGAAAAAAAAAGATTATTATCATTACTAAATGGTATTATGAAAACTTTGGCTCATAAAGAAAGTAGATATCTTGAGGATTTTGAGGAAAAACTTAGGAAAGACTATAATATAATCATAAACTAAGAAGAAATGTTTTGGCTCTCGTGATTTAAAGAGAATTGGATTGATTGGTAGGAAATAATATGAAATACTTTCTTCAATAGTTCCAATTAAGAGAAGTAAGAATGTGATAAAAGCCTTACAGCATAATTATCAGGTCTTAGAGGGGGATTCTCTTAGGGGAGAGATCTAATACCAATTTAAATAATTATATGAAGTTGATAGAGTTCATGTGACTACTCCTGTTATTCTAAAGCTTCTTATAGTATTGATGGAGTTATCCTCAGTCTTAACTTAAAATCATAATAAAACTTATACAATATAATTAAATCTTTTTGAATAGCTATTGTGGCCCAACTAATGCAATTTTATCCTAGGAGACCAAGTATTAATAACATTCTTTTAAGACGAGAAAAGGAAACAATAGCTTCATGATTTTGAAGATTGATTTAAATAAGGTCTATAATAAGGTTAAGTGATACTTTGTGAAGACCATTGTTAGGAAAATGAGATATTGCTCAATACTAAAACTTGAAAAATCAGCTAGTATCTTTAATAACTTCTAACAAATTGTAGGAACAGGAACAAGTTGAATGGTTCAAACCTTTAAGAGGATTATAAAAATGCGATCATTTTATCATCTTCTTACTTATTTTTCTTATATAAGGACATGTTTAGTAATATGATCCTTAGTTGTTAGTCCTAATAGCACCTAAGAGGGGAAGGGTGAATTAGGTATTTAAAACTTAAAACCTAAACTAATTTTTTTTATAATAATGTAATTTCCAACCACAATTCAAGCTAAGTGTTATTGATATGCATATGCCAAATGTTCACAGACAAATATGAAACAAATGCATAAATGTTTATAGTAAAGCGCTAGTGAAGAGAGGTGACACAATAAATTTTATAGTAGTTTAAAAATATCCCTTATTGCTTATATCCACTCTCCAAAATCCCATGTAGAAATTTCAATATTAATTAAAAGTTGTGCAACTCTTATTTGGGTGAACAAGAATCCTTATAAACCCCAACCTTTCTTTTTTGTGAAGTTGAAGAGGAACATTATACATATCTTATTCTAAGGGGAAAAGGAACCTTTTAGTTCAATACTAATAATTTCAAAGCCCCAGACTTATAAGCTAGTCAAGATATAAGATATGTTTTAAAAACCTCTTGAACATTCTATAATGAAATTACAAATAATCTCTCAATGGATTAAAATCATAAGAACACAGAAAGCATAAAACAAACATTAAATGCCTACTAACCATAAAGAAAATACCTTAAATCTCTTAATTGCTCAAAAACTCATTAAAACTTCATAAAAGTTGTTCAACTACCTATAAGATACTTATTTATAGTCATCGCAAGGTTAAAATCTTGTTGGAAGGCCAATCTGGTCAACACTCTGAACAAAAAAAGAACAATATTGGACTTTAAAAACTAGCCATTACTGCCCTTTTTCAGATACCACATTGGCATTATTTATCATGGCTATTGTGCTTTTAGACATACTTTCATCCATAACAGCATCGTTCCTTATTTTGTTTATAATACCATTTTGTGTTTGTGAACATTACAAGATCACAATGGCATTATTTTTCTAGTGATTGTGGACTGCCATTATGGAGTAGTTCAGGCATTAGTCAACCATTAGTGGTCGATCACTCACTCTAAAATCTAGTTTTAATGCTTTAAACTATTTTAAACACTTAAAACAATTTCCTTTCACTAAGACTTGACTCGAACTAGTTATAAATATTCTCTAAAGTGATTTTTTATCAAGAATTTTTCAATTTAAACAAAAAATTTTAAATTTCTTGATTCATGAAACTTTAAGCACATTTTGAAACTTTTCATTAAATCAATTTCAAACAACTTCCAAACAATTAGTTTCACTTGAAAACCAATTCACACTAGTTTTAAAGTATTCTTAAAGTGATTTTATATTCCAAAACGTTTCATATAAACTAAAAAAAAACATATCTTAGCTTATTAAAATTTAATCAATTTTTGAAAAATTTATGCAAATGCAACTTTGAACCCTTAAATTTATTGAATCTTTAAATAAAACTTACAAATAAATTCAAACCATTTAAATGAGGCTCTTAAAAAGTACTAACTTCCTTGATCTTGCTTTGTGCTTAATTATGATCTTCAAGTCCAGACTTTTCACTTTAAACCATTACTAAATGATTCTTTAATGAACATATCTTTTAGACCTTTTATCAAAAGTAAATCTTTTATAAGAAGATATTTTTTATCATCAAAATTAAGATTAGAACTTCCTTTGATGTAATATTATCCCCATTTTTTATGATAATAAAATATGTGATATTAGAGAGGAAAAAAATTCAGAATAAAACTTTTCAAACTAAATCCTCAATGCTCTCCCTAAATCTAAACATCATATATATTCATCATGTAAACCTTACTTCCTAATTCATGCATTATAACAAATTTCACTCCCCTTAAATATTTGAACCAATGTATTATAGGACAATAAAGTATGAAAGGGGATTTGAAAGCATATCAAGCATTAAAAACATACATTATGCATCATTATAAATAAAGAAACACATATCATACATAAAAAAGTACATATTACGCATATCGTACTTCAAAAACACAATTTATAAACATAATGAAGATTCAACATATAACTCTCCCTACACTTAACATACAATATCACACAACTTCTTCCCCTTTTTGACATCATAAAAAAGTTATAAAAGAGTTGAAAAATACTAATTATTTTAAACCAATTACTATGGTGGGTTTTATAAAAAAGTTAAAAAACATACACAATTATACAAAATTTTTATTGTGACCTACCACCAATCATGTTTAATTCTCTCGTCATTATACAAAACATATCTTAATTAATTGGTTTAGTGAAAATATCAGTCAATTGGTGTGTTATATCAACAAATTCAAATTTAATATCACTATTTTGCACTTAATCTCTAATGAAATCATATCTTATCTTTATATATTTGATCCTATAATTCTGAGCTAGATTCTTTATTACGTATATGGTATCAGTATTATTAATCTAATGAGAATCTTAATAAGTTCCATGCCATAATCTTTAATTTGTTACCTAGGCCAAAGTATTTGTGTATAATAATTATCAATTACTATATGTTCTACTTCTAGGATTGAAAAAGCTACCGAATTTTGCTTTTTACTAAATCATGAAACCAATATATTGCCTAATAATTAATAAGTATTAGATATTTTTTTCCCTCTAAAAGACTTTTGGCATAATTTGCATTAGAATAGCCAAATACTGGTGTAAAAGCTTTTTCATGGTATATACCTTCCTTTTGGTTATAATCTTTTGCTAATAACCTATCTCTGTTGCTCACAATATTAGTAGGTACTAAAGTCCATACTCCTCTTAATTTGATTATAATCTTCACTCATGGTACGAACCCAATGTTTTTAAGTAGGTGCTTCTCCTATAGTCTTAAGCTCAGTTTGAGAAAAAAAAAGGCAATATGAAACAAATCTCTAAGGTAGGATCTAGTTATTACACTTCTTTGTACACAACCTATAATTTAGTTGAAAGGAGAGTTCTTTTTATATCTCTAGTCTCTAGGTATTTCCTCACCCTTTTTATCACCCTCACTTGGTTTAACAATGCTCTCACTTGGTGCATGTCGAGTATCTTGATGATCCTCCTTTTCTTCTTTTAGACCTAGTTTCTCTAAATCCTTTGACAAGCCTATTTTAACATCTTCAAAACTTTTCTTCATTTTAATAGATTCATTCTCATTAAGAACAACATGTATAGATTCTTCAATTACTAAACTTTTCTTATTGAACACCCTATATGCCTTACTAGTTAAGGAATAACCTATAAAGGTACTGTCATCTATTTTTGAATCAAATTTATCTAGGTTATCTTTAGTGCTCGAAATATAACACTTACACTTAAAAACTTTGAAATAACTAATCTTTGGATTTTTCTCATAACAAAGCTCATACGAAGCTTATTCATAGTTAGTCTTATATGGACCTTATTGAATACATGACATATACATGCTACAGTTTCTGTAAAACAATGTTTAGAAAGGCCATACTCACCAATCATAATCCTAAATATTTCTTGCAATGCCTTATTTTTCTTCTCAACATCTTTATTTTATTAAAGAGTCCTAGGTATAGAGAAATTATGGAAGATGTCATTCTCATCACAAAAAATTTCAAAAAATTCATTCTTAAATTCTCCACTATGTTCACTTTTAATAGATGCAATTGTAAAACTTTTTTTATTTTGAACTCTTTTTGTAAAATTCATAAAGGACCTAAAATACTCATATTTACTAGTAATAAACTATGTAAACTTATTAAAATCATTTACGGCTAGAAGTGCATATGATTTTTGACATAAACTGGCAACTTTATTATGACTAAATAAATCCATATATAAAAATTTTAAAATTCTATTAGATGTTACCACTTTTGTTAGCCCTATGGTACCTAAGAGGGGGGAGGGGATAAATTGGGTGCTTAAAAATTCTTGCGAAAATAAAACACTTTAAATACCTTAGGCCAATTTAAACAATATGAAAAATTTAACAAAAAATTCAACCTATATGGAATGTTAATTCTTATGCCAATATCAATCAAATTCAAACAATACTAAAGCAAATACAAATGCACAAATATAAAAGAGATGAGGGAAGAGATGAACACCAAGATTTATAGAGGTTCGCCTACCCCAAAGATAGACTACGTCCTCTCTCCAACTACTTG
>JAOXYD010143005.1:0-10686 GCA_028565735.1 Pinacopodium congolense
TTATTTTGTTCCATTTTTTGGATTAATCAAGGTTGTTATTTTTATACTTATATCTTTGAATGTTCTTGATTTTTCTGTATGATTTTCGATTACTTAAAGCTTGGCTAGAGTTCAGATTCAAGTTGGGAGTTTAAGAGACATCTAGAAATCTTTCTAAGATTTCTTGTAACATCTAAACTTTATATTTAACCTCATAATTTTAGATCTATTAAAGTATGTTGTATATCTTGTATATCTTGTATGCTTTGATGCAAATGTGTGGCTAATTCTTTCTGTTGCTATGGATTGATGTTTTGATTAATTGAAAAGGTTTTAAGGCATGTTAAAACATCTGTATTTTTCTTTTTGAAGGTTTAAATGAACCAATTTTAAGCTGGCCATTTAAGATTTATGTTTAAGATAGTTTAAGCATTAGAAATCATCTTAAATTGCTTGAAAAATCAATAAGCAACATGAATTAATCCTTACATGACCAAACCTATATTTTTTTGTGAAAGTTAGAGTTCTGAGCTTAATTTTTTAGAACTCACCTTCTTGAAATTAAAGCCTATTTACTTGATTTTAAAGCATAACCAAACTTTAGACAAGATTTACTAAAGAAAAAGCAAAGTCTTAACCATAGCTTTGTTTTAATTTGTGAAGGAATTTAATCAAACTTTAAATGTGTTTTAAAGCTCAATTAAATCATCAATCATCTAATCCATAGCTGCTTTACACATTTGGTAATTTTCATAATTTTTTAGAAGCAATTAAAAATTAGTTTTGAAGTGTTTAAGCCAATGTAGTCTAGTTTAAACAATTTTAAATTTTTTTAATCAAATTGTCTAGATTTTTCCTAAATATTTATAATCTGATCTACCTAGTAATTAAGCAACATATTCCCTATGGGTTCGACACTCGGACTCTGAAAATTACTCCACTTTATTACTTTTGTGATAGGTGCACTTGTCTTTATTTCGTTGGTTTTTAAAGTAAAATTGTTTCGAAATCATCCAAAGTTTTAAAGTCACCTAGGCAACGCAATAGATAGCATAGGCAGACTTATATGGATTTAGTTGGCTATTTTGATAGGATGATATGAAGAGTATGTCTCGTATTTGCCAATTTTTAGGAAATGCCTTAATGTCTTAGTTTAGTAAAAGGCAAAATTTTGCAGCTTTATTAAACACTGAAGAGAGATTGGAGTGGCTAGTTGTTATTGTGCACAAGTCCTTTGGCTTAGGCAACAACTTAAGATTATGGTATGGAGCTTATTAACATACCTATTATGTGTGATAACATTAGTGTCAATTGCCTAGATAAAAATCTGATTCAATATTCAAGGACTAAGAACATTGACATTAGATATTATTTCATAAAGGATTGTGTGCAAAATAGTGATAGAGAATTGGAGTTTGTAGACACACAACATTAATTGACAAATATTTTCTCCAAACCAATGATTTAGTATAGATTTATTATGACTAGGTGAGAATAGAGGATGATTGATGGTAGATATTTTTGAACTTTGTAAGTTTATACATGTTCTCTTCTACCTTAATTTATGTTTATGAACTTCTATTATGCATCATACAAACGGTATCTTATGCATTTTAACATAATATTCTCTTCCTATTTTTATAATTGGTGTGTTTCACAATGTTTTAGTACTTTTTATTGAGGTCAAAAAGGGGGAGAAGGGTAAGTGAGTGATATTAAAGTGTTTCATTAAAGGAGAGCTAAATTGATGCAAGGAGAAAGGTGAGTGATATTAAAGTGTTGGATTTAATGTATGAACTAAAAGGGAGCATAATTAATTTGCCATTGGTATATGTAACTACATATATGAGTTGTATGTTTATGATATATATATATATAAATGCTTACAAGTTGATATTAGATTATTTAAATTTTATGTTTTTAATATCACATGCTTTGCCATCATTAAAAATGGAGAAATTGTTGATTGAAGGGAGTTTTCAATCTTTGTTTTGATGATAAAAATATATATATTCTACTAATTGTTTAAGTGTTTGGTGCGAGGCTTAAAGATAAGTACATATAATGAGGAAAGATTGGATTTGGAGGTCATAATTGAATGGAAAGAAAGATCAAATATTATAGAAGACTCAAGACCACTTGCTTCACATCTTAAGCATGTGTAAGTGTCACTTGAATTTTACATATTTCTAGGTGCTTAAGAATTTTCACTAATAAATTTCATAAGTTTTAAATCTTTTGTATAAATTTTTTTATTCGCACTTGAATCAAGGTAGTGATTGAAAAAGGCTTTTTAGCTGTGTTTGAAAATGTTTTGATCATGTTTTTTAGTTTTTGATAAGGAGATCAATGATATTTAGAAAAAGCGACATTGATCCTGAATGGAATCACTGTTATAGTTAGTTTCTTATAAAAAAAAAGCTCCTTTTTCATTTTATTCTTGAAAATCTCTCGTCTCAAATGAATAGTTGAGTCATCCCTCTCTCAAACCCAAAAACCCTATTTCTAACCCTTTGTATCCATCCATAAACATTTTAGAGAGAGTCTTGAGCTTACATAAAAGGATTCATTAAAGTTTTCAAACTTCAATGTGTTCATCTCTCTTGATCTAATTTTTACTACCTTATTCTGTAGTTTTGTATTTTTAAAGCCTTAAAATTTTTCTCTATAACATCTTCAAATGGTTTAATTCATTTATTAACTTTTGACTATTATTCTTGATATGCAATTGAATATCCACTATTATTAAAATTCTTCACCCATCTTATATGATTGTTGCTTTAACTTTCTATTCAAACATTTCATACCTTTTTTTAAGATTTAAATTTATCATCCTTTGTTTCTCTAAGGTCTTAGTGAATTCAAAAGTCATTATTTATCATTTTATTACGTAAAATGAAACTATTCACAAATCTATCAAGTGTTGGTATAGTCTTATGTTTAATCTGATTTATCTTATTTTCAGTCGAATTTTTTGTATTATTAGCTGAGCTGTCACCTACTCACCAAATAATAAAATACCCAACTAATCCTACTATGTAGTAGGGTAAGTTAGGGTTGATCCCACAGAGAACTATTAATTTTTTTTAGCTAGTTCAAATGTTGCACAAAATAAAATAAAAATAAAAACAATCCCTAAATGTGAAGGAATTAAAAGACAATTAACAAAAACAAAGCGAAAGGCAAGAAACAAGTAACAATAACGAAAAGATAGGAAGAAGATATTTTCCTGAATTATGAATTATAATTGATCAATGAAAAAATATTAGTTTTGTTATGCCCAAGATGCTAACTATAGATACAAACAAGCTCTTGCGTCTTAAGTTCCTTTACTTTTAGATAAGACATATACGATAAAAAAATTACCCTTAGTTACGTAAAAACTTAGAACAAGCTCTCTAGATTTAGTGGCACAACAACTTTAAGAACTATGGAAGGACTAACTTAAGCCATAAGCATATAAACTCAGATTATATAACTTAGAGAATTGAAATCCTAGGCTAAGTGGGGCCAGTTTGGTTCGGCTTCGGTTTTTGGATTTGGTTTTTGGATTTTCTAAACACAAAAATCAATAAAGAACATCACAGAAATTGGAAAAAAAAACACTCTAATACAGAACAGAAATCAAGACAAACAACACAAAATTCTATAAAAATATACAAAACCCAATACAAAAATATAACATCCACAACCAAAAGCTTTATCAAACGGCCCCTAAGTTTACCTAAAAAATCAATTAACATATCACCATTTATAGATTTCATTAATAAAAATTACAGATCAAAAGTTAAATCCTAGTTATTAAACCAGAAATTACACCTAGGATGGCTAATTCTATGAATAAATATCTAATTCGTGGCATTAGTTCAGACTTCCAACTCAATCTAGCATAAATCACAATTCCCATTCAAAACCCATTCCAATTCTCATAATTGTCATCCATAAATCTAATAAATACCTTTAAACTCACTTAAAACTAAGCTAACATAATGAAAACAACAAAAACGCAATCTAAAATTAATGGAAAATAGAAAAGAAATTCAGAAATCATAAGGACAAAAAACTAGAAAAAGGATAGAAAATTAAAGAAACAAAACTATATTAACCATAAACTAAGATTCAATAAGTATTTAACAAACCCAAAAGAAAATACATGAGAAGATAAATGAAAAAAGGAAAACAATATAATAAACAAGTTCTAGACCAAAGTTCTATAGTCTAAACATGAAATCTATTAAGAGTGAAATTCATAGTGTTTTTTATGTTAATTAATGTGTATTACCCCTATTTCAGTGCTTAAATGTTTAATTTATATTTTGAAATGTTTAATTTGTAGGTCGATTTGAATATTTCAAGAATTGAGCAAATAAGATGCAAAAGGACTAAGTTCTAGGACCAATACAATGGTTTGGCAAACCCAATGTATTACTCCTGGAGACCCTTGTATTGGTATCAAAGAGAAGGAGCAATATGACAGTCTCTAGCCCATCGTATTAAGGCGGTGATCCCGCCATATTGAGGTGGCAGACTCATTTCTGACTTGAATCTTTAATAATTATAGTTTGTCTTCTTCTCCAATCTTCAGCAGCCCTCCTCCTATAAATGCAGGGCTTCTCCAAGCTCCAGAACCAAGTAGCTTAGGGATCAAAACTTGTTTATTTTGTTCTTTTTTAAATTAGCTTAGTTTTTAGGTTGTTTTGTTTAAATCTTTTTTAAATCACATTTCAAATTGTTTATAATGGATCTAGCAGCTTAATCACATGGTTTTGAGCTAGATTATCATCTGATAATCTTGTTTGGTGATATCTAAACTCTTAATCTTGTGTATTATTGTCGTTTTTGTCAATTAATCAAAAGTTATGTTATTTTGTTAGCTTTGATTAATTTATGTTTTTACTATCTAAATTAGGTTTAGCTGGGTTGTTAAATGTGTTTATTGATGGTCAATTGAGTTAATTAATAGTCAATGCATAATTAGTGAATTAATCTTTGTTTATTGAATGTTTAATGCTTATCATGAACTGATCACTTAGGATATTGCCATTAGATAATCTAAGATCCAACAATCTCTACCAAGGTTATTAGAAAAATCAATAAACAATGTGTTTTAGGATTAGGCTTCCTAACCTTTAAGCCTATTGCCTAAGTCTGAAGCATAACCAAACTTCAAGATAGGACCAATAGAGATAAGTTAGTGTCTTAATCGTAGTGCTACCTTGATTTAGTGAAGACCCTAGATTAATTCTCACATATTTTTAAATCAATTAAATCATCAACCATCGAAGCTTAACAAAATAAATTAGGAAAAGTGACCTTAAAACTCTTTTACAATTGATTGGAAGTTTTCTACGCTTTTTAAGTTAGTTTTATAATTTTAATTTCTTCATTTATAAACCTGACATAATTCTCTAGATAATTATAATTCGGTTGACCTAGTTCTTACAATCACATACACACTTCTTTATAGGATCGATATTCTGAATCATAAAATTACTCCACTATATTACTTGTTACAGTCGATGCACTTACCGAAGAGTTGCTCTTCAATAATTTATAATTTTGTATATAAATAGATAGATTTATTTGAACAAATTTTGTGTAAGGCTGACAGCAATCAAAGTATAAAAACATAATATGAAAAGAGATTAAAAGAAAATCAAGAACACACTAAAACCTAATGGAAATGAAAAGAAGAAGAAGAAAGGTTCCTTAAGTGGGAGCCAAAAGTGATGAATTTTCCCTATCTTTTCCCTTTTATAGGTCCTTTCCAGGGTTTAGATCATTTTGGTAGCAATTTGGTCAAGTTTTCCCCTGAAAATCATAAAACCATGTTGTTTTACAAATTTTGTTTAAGTCTTAAAAATTGACATCTTCTGCCCCTCTTCACCTTTTCTGCTCTAACTTCTTCTATATATTTGTTGCTAAGCTAACCACGAACTCGGTTTACGTTAACACCACAAGTAAATAAGTAATACAATTGTAGTATAAATGGATATCATCTAAAAAAGATTGAAAATAGTCACCCTATTAATTTGAATTACACTTTGTTTAAGGAACATATTTGAACCAATTCAAAAAGATAAAATTGAAAAGTTAAACTAAAAGCGAATTATCAATGAAATCAATATCAAAACAGTATATCGGAAGTTGGAAGTAAGTCAACATTAAATATTAGGAATCTTCATTATCCCTATTTGTTTCCCTCTTGTTTGATTGATTCAATTTATGTTGCCCCAACATTTCCTAATATTTTAGTTACCCTCTCTCAAGGTACAACTAAGTTTCTCTAGTTAAATAGCTTAGGATTAACCTTGAAATCTCTCAATCTATAAAATCTTTCCTAAAATCCTAACTAGTTGTGAAACAATCCTATAAGCAACATATTAATCCATTGAGATCTCTCTTTAATAAATCAATAAACTTGTATTATATGTCTATTAAATTCCTACTCTTGTTGTACAATTAACACAGTTTACCACGCTCACTTTCTCGATTTATTACAAGGTTTAAGTTTAGTGAATAACACAAGCATCTATATCATTGAATCAACAAACTAGAGGTCACTAATAGTTCAAACAAAAAATATTAAAACAAGTTTAGTCACTCATATTATAAGTAAGTTCGACAATATTCATGTTTTCCTTAGGATAGAACATGAGAAAAATAAGAAAACAGAGATTGACATTTTCCCCTAACTATACACATTATGGAATATGGAACAAAGAACTCTTTGGATGACCAATCTTCTTGATTCCTTACTCTTCAAGCTTTTGAACGGTCATCCTTGGTTGAGGGGAAAACTCCGAAACATAAACCTTGAATATTGATTACTATTTCATTAATTATTTTATGGATTACTTCCTGATGTATATTATAGGTTTTTATGTCCTTAAATATGTCTGTAGAAATTGTGCCATCTGTCCAATTACGTAAGCCATGAAAGTCTTTAGAAAACCATGATTGGAGAATATGTAGAGAAGAGGCACACGAACATGGCTCTGACGTGGCCTTGGGGGACCATATCCATAGCCTCCTTTGTCATATGTTTCCAATTTTTTTCCTACTCTTATGTCCATATCTTAGACCTATGCTACATTAAACAAAATTCATCCATAGGTTATCTAAATGAAACCCAAAAACATCAACTAAAAAATAAAAATATAAAACAAAGTAAAGACAGAAAAATAATAAAAATCAAGAACAAACTAAGTACTAATTGCGCTAAAAACAGGCCATTAACATACTAGACATTTAGAAAAACTAAAGCCTAAAACACAACCATCAACTTGCCTACACTTAAACTTTCACTTGTAAAAAATTAAAATGTAAGACACACACAACACAAACACACAAAAGCACATAGGAATGAAAGCTTAAATAGATAATAGCAATAGATATTAAGGAATTTCCCTAATCAAAATCTCAATCATTCAAGAAGATCCAATGCAATCAACTTTTTGGTTCACTACATAATTAGCTTTACATTGAAAATACATTATAATTATAATATTATTCTCCTATTCTCACGTCCATGACAATTATAATGATTCATTTTTTCGAATTACCATGTGAAAGGTAGGCTCACACTAATCAATAATTCATAAAATGTTTTATTTATGAAAGGAGATTAATGGACTTTATTCAAGAGTTTAATTAATTAATTTTTACTATTACCAAGAATAATCATCTCAGCTTTTCACTAGGGACTTTATTCAAGAGTTTGATTGATTAATTTTTACTATACCAAGAACAATCATCTTAGCTTTTCACTAGGAAGTGTATGCCTCTCTTCTTTCCCCCTTTCTTTTATTTTGTTTTGTTTGTTTTCTCTCTTTTTTCCCCTCTTTTTTTCTTTTCATTTTTTTTCATGCATCCCTGCTACTCAGCTTTGCTAATTTTCTTTGAAATAAGTTAGAGTGTCATTTCACCTTTTTACATGAAGATGCTCATCTTTTAGGGCGCACCCCTAGTTACTCAGCTATATAACAACTCATAACTAGCCTTAGGTTCTACTCTTATCTCCTTTGCATTTCTGTAAAGAGATCAAAGGAGTAGCCAGTAAAATTGAATGTTTAACACATCTAAGCCATGAAACCATCTCACCTCTTTCCTAACTAATGCTTTTCATGAATAAAAGCCAATGCATCCCATCATTAAGTCCAAGTCCATAAAAAATGCATTCAAGTCTTTGTCATTGAAGTAGGAAAGGTATGCAACACTTCAATTAACTTGCATTTTCAATGGAAAGGCAATCTTGATACAAACTTCTTAAGATCCTATCTCTTCACTCCTAGAACAACCTTGTCCTAGTTATGTTAGTTCCTTTCAATCCAATGCTATTTATACATTCAAGCAAATGCAATAATCATGTAACAAAATGACTAGCAACCTATCAAGCCTAAAACATGCATTCTAAATGACATGTAAATTGCAAAAAAAAAAAAATGCAAGAACTACCTCCCCACAAATGGAGAACACATTGTTCTCAATGTGAAAAGAAAGGCAGAACAAAAATAAAAACACGAATAGAATAAATAAACCATACAGGAAAAAAACAACACAAAAGAAGGAAAAAAGGGTGAGAAAGGATTATTTAGATGTAGGAGGGGCATGTGTGTTAGATGACACATTGGAATTCTGATTACAAAAATATTTTTTCAATTCTCGAACTTGAGACCATTCCTTCTTTAGTATTTGGTCAACTTTTGATTTGACTGTATCCATCTGACTTTCTAACCTCTTGTTTTGCTTTATCAGCAGGTCGGTGGTGGCTTGCCTAGATTAGAAAAATTGTTTCCACCCATCTTTTTATGAGGGTGCAGCAGAAGCCCTAACTTCATCGTCTAGTAAGGTGGGGGAGGACGTCTATGAGGGACTTGTTAATTCGTAAAACAAACTACTAGTTTTACGCTCAAAGCCGTAAGTATACGGTCATACTTTTAGTAAAGAACGAATATCGATTCCACGAGGATTGTATCTAGACATCCTATCAATTTGGCTTACACTTTATTCAAGAAATTGATTTAAACAAATAAAATAAAAATAAATAAATAAGACACAAACAATTTGGAAGCGAAAACGACCATCACAAGCAATCGCTAACACTGCAAAGCCTTTCCTAAACATTCAACTAGATATTAAGCTATTCTATAGGCAGTATATCAATTTATCAAAATCTCTTCCTAATAAATCAATAGGTCTATTAAATGCCAACTCTCATTGTATATCTAACACAAAGTACCCAACTTACTCTCTCAATTTGTTGTAGGGTTTAAACTCAAGAAATAACACAAATATTTATAAAATTTAATTAATAACTAAAGGTTCACAAATAATTCAAATAACAAATCCTTAAAATATTTTAATCACTCATAATAAAAATAAGTTCAATCAAGTCTATATTATTAAAAATGTAAACAATATTAAAATAAAAATAAAATAACAAAATAAATCTAAAAATAAAATATAGAACTTGATGAACTCTTGAAGTTTTGGTGTGCAACTTTTGGTGTGTGCTACTGGTTGCTTCCTCTATTTTCTCCCTGAATTTGCATCTCCTAGGCTGTTCGTTTGGAGTGTAGCTGTTGATTTTTTATTTTTTGTAGTTGTTTTCTGCCTTGTTTTTCTAGGACTGTGTCCTCTCTTTGTTTTCAGCTGTTGGGTGTGTGTCTTAGGATGGGAGGACTTGGTGTGCAACTCCCATACATGGGCTGGCTTGGAGGATGCAGGTGGGTTAGCTTGTTGTGGTGCGGTTCGGGTCCAGCGTGAAGGGTACAGTAGGTCCACGCGGCAAGAGGTCCATGCAAGTTGGCCTATGTAGCAGCTAGTCCATGCAGGTTGGACTGTAGATGGGGCTTCTCTAGTTGACCTTGCACTTGGACTTGGTCTTGGAGTAGGTCCTGTTGTGAGATTGGTTGGTGCATGTGGGCAGGTGAAGCCAGCAGTAGGAGGTCTCGCCAGGTGAGCTTGGTTCAGTGGTTTGGTTAACTCTCTTGCGAGTTGACTCTCTTGCGAGTTGACTCTTGGATTTCAACAACAATTAAGGAATAACGGAAAGCTTTTAGAATATTTAAATTTTTTTGCCCTAGTTTTCGAAAAACTCCTAGTTTTGCAAAGTTAAAGCTTGGTTTTTGCTTCTTCGTTATTCAATCTTCATTCTTCTTTGATTTAAAGCTTCTTTTTTTATTTTTTTTATTTTCTTCCAACTTCAAATTTTAACTTCAATTTACCCTACACAATAAATAAATACACCAATAAGATTTAATTCTAATCCAATATTAACAATTAAATAATAAAACTGATAAAGGTCAAATTGATATGATTTTTATGGTTAATTTGTTGAATTATGACCCCTATTTCAGTGTTTACTTTTTTAATTAATGCCCTATAATGTTTGATTTGCATAATGGAGCTTAATGATAAAGATTGGAGCAAAAACATCAAAGATCACTCTTGTTGCTGACCATTAACAGCCCTCTGGAGAGGGTGCTGTTGTTGAAGAATAGCGGGCCGTTATACTGTCCAGAAGTCGGGCTATAACGACACTTTGATAGGGTGCCGTTGTAGGGTGACAGGGTGTCGTTGTACTCCAAGTCAACAATTTCAGTTTGGTGTCTTGCAGATTTTAACCTTGGCGTGATATCAATTAATTCCCTTGTCTTCTAGCATGTGAGGAGAGGCTTCCAGAGTCTGCATAGAGCCAAAAAC
>JAOXYD010143016.1:0-10686 GCA_028565735.1 Pinacopodium congolense
GGCTCACCACTAGCTTTTAACTCATTTGACACTACACGATCAAATCCCCTAGCTGATGCTAAAATTTCCTCCATGGTTCTTTGATCATGCTCAAGATGAGGCTCACTAGTTAAAGAGTTTTCAAATGTAGCCTTATTAAGCCATGAATAATCTGGGTGATCTATCCAACTAAAGATGTAATCATCCAAGCACTTAGAAGACTATTGATAAAAAATTGGGTGAAGGTTGTCCAAAATAATATGGATGAAGCCAAGAGTAATCAAGGTAATCATCACAATCAAGGTTATATGTACAATCAATTTAATAAAAAAGGTTTATGCCACTATCTCCCTAGTGAACTTTAAACTGATACCATTGGCAATCTTGCCAATGATCCTGTTGCCTCAACATCTTCTTGAAGACTAAAAAAGTTCACCAAAAGATCACTCTCTGCATAAAGAAAGATGACAACAAAGCAAAATAAAGAAAGAAACTAATAATCTAAACATCAAACAAACACAAAAAATAATATAAGAAAATAAATCTCTAGAGTAATTAACACTGATATGTTCATAATATTTCAATTATACTTCCCTAGCAATGGCACCAAAAACCTTATTGCGATTAGGCATACACAAAATTAGCTTAAATAAATCTATATTTTAATGCTCAAATTCATATTTAATTTGAGACTAACTTTTTGGCAAGTGCATTGATCACAACAAGTAATATAGTGGAATATATTTAATACATTGAGTATCAATCCCACGAGGAAGTGTGTATGTGATGTAAGTACTAGGTCAATCGAATTACAATTATCTAGAGAACTATGGTTTTATATTTTAAGAAATTAAAATAAAATTACAAAACTAACATAGAAGCCTAGGTTTGTTTTGATTTCGTGAAGGACTTTAACAAGACATTAAATCTGTTTTAAAACTCAAATAAATCATCAAACATCAAATCCATAGCTCCTTTAAACATTTAGCAATTTTCAAAATTTTTCAGAAGTAATTAAAAATCGTTTTCAAAGTGTTTAAGCCTAAATATCCAATCTTTAGCATTTTTCCAATTTACAATCAATTTCTTTAGATTTTCCTAAATAATTGTAATCCAATCAACCTGGTAATTAAGTAACCTTTTCCTCGTAGGATTGACACTCGAAGTTTTAAATTTTACTCCACTTTATTAGTTTTACGATAGGTGCACTTGCCTAAAAAGTACGTTGGTTTTAAAGTAAAAATCATTTCGAACACCTGTCAATTTTAAAGTCACCTAACCAACGCAACAAGCCTCAAAAGGAGTTTGTAAGTAGTCGAAATTATAAATCTTCTTTTGTATTGCTTACTTATTTTTATTCAATAGTATAAATTTATGTTATGTTTTATGTGCATTTCAATATATGTTTTTAGTTTCTGTAATTTTTTATTAAAGTGTTGTGTGATTTGCATAAATTTTTACAACCTAATTCATCACCTCACCTCTCTTAGGTGCCGTAAAGGACCAACATCAGGCATCTTGATTTTGGAACAAGATTAGTGAAGGGTCTTAAAAGGCAAGTGCAATAAAGAGCACTAAGATCACATCTCCAACTCTCCGAGTCCTCCATCAACTAATCAAATATATTATGAGAGGAAAATGAAAATGGTAAGGTGGTCAAACTGAGCGAATTGATTCATTTATAGTGCATGATAAACAGCCTTGACTCCAACATTCTAGGTGCCTTTGCTCTTAACTTCCTTCTTCAGAAAAGCAAGGTTAGAGGCATACTTAGAGGCTCCTCATTCATAACAAAATTAGTGAAATATTTAGGGGTCAACTTGGATACCATGGACCTAGGCACAAAGACCTCAATAGAGGCCTTAGATGCCTCAATAAGGATTTTGATATGAGTAGCAAAATAGACCAATGGTAGCCTATCCCTCAAGAGAGCTCACCCTTTATATGAGGAAAGGAATATGAGTAAAGAATTGGAAGATAGTGATGAATCAAATAAGGATAAGGATTGAAATACTAGTGCAGGACCCTTTACAAGCACTATACCATCTGATGCTATAGGACTCACTCAGCTTAGTGCTCAGTTAGGCGTCCTCTATCTTAAGATGAGAAACTATCAAGAAATTAAAGATTCTAGGTAGGCTGGCTTACAAGTTAGATGGGACAAGGGTAGAAGGGTCTAGCAGGAGAAATGGGAGCAGTAGCAAGCATGATGGTAGCACCACACGGAGGACTACCATCTACCACTGCCACTATAAACTGAGGATTGACATGAGCCATGGTTCCTTAATGGCTTAGTTAGTGTGTTATTTCCTTTTTCTTATTTTCTTTTAGTTCTTATTTTCCTTTGTTTCTTATACTTACAGTTAGTTGATCTGTAAGACTTAAATTTATCATTTGTTCTTATTTTATTTTCTGTTTTTGATTGTATCATTACCTTGATCTAACCTTTCACAAAGTTTGTTATTTAGTTTTGTCCTTCATGTTTTCAACCACAAGCTTGGATGATTTATCTAAAAGTCTTCAACACATGGATTCCACTATAAGCACTCATGGTCTTACATCAAAGCTAGACATTACTATTTAGGGGAGTATTGTTCTCCTTAACTCTCTACTTTTTATGCACTTTATTTTGATTTTTCCTGCAAATTGAGGACAATGTGACATAAGTGTGTATGTGTGTGTGTGTGTGTGTGTTAAGGAATGAGGGAAATAAATGTGAATTAAAATGATATAGTTAATCATATATCATCACACTTACGTTGTTAAAAGTCCGATAGTAATAACTTAAATGTCTTATCTTGAATAATTGAGATTGAGAGTTGATTTATAATTTTTGGGTTTTAATTTCTCCATGTTTTTTAAGAAGAGAGCATTGAATAGTCCTTGATTGATTTTTTACCCAAAACTTTTCTTTTTTTTCTTTTGTTTCTTTGTGAGTTGCATGTGATTATAGGAACCACTTATGTTCAATATCAATTGTTGAATATGGTTGTAGATCAATTATTATGTGATTTTGGAATAAGGTATGTGTTTAATGAATAAAAAGTATATGTGCACTTAAACTAGGTGAGAAAACACTCACTCCACTTACTTCATACCAATTAAAAGGTTGAAGTTTATAAGTGGAGTTAGTAGCCATTTTGGATTGTGATCTAATTGAGTAACCAGGGGTGTTCATAACAAAACGTTTACTTTCATGTTAAAAGGCTAGACGACATTACAAACAAGCTGAAAAAGGGTAATCAAGTTGAGTAACTAGGGAATATTCACAACAAAATATTTTACTTCATCTCAAAAGACAAGGTGAAACCCCAAAATTTATAACAAAATTGTAAATTGAGCCATACTTTGCATAAGTGATAATACCCTTAAATAACTCTACATGATAATCCACACGAAACTTCATAGATATTTGATATTGTGCATTGAAGGATTCTCAATTACTAACTGTGTGAATGCATGCATTTCTAACAAAAAAAATTTCATAACATGGGTTGTTATTTTTAAATTCAATTGAGAACATTGTTTGATTTTTTTTTGTGTTAAATTACTTATCAACTCTTTATTTCTTTTGTTTAATTGATGTTTATGTCATTACTTGAGGATAAGCAACAGGTTAAGTGTGGTGGTATTTGATAGCTCTTAAATCATACATAACTTAGATATGATTTAATACTTGTTTAAATTTGTTTTAAGGGTAAATCCAAGTGAATTGTGGGTATATTGAGTTAAAACTTTTGAATGAGATGCTACTTAGCTATTTCTATTTTGGACTATGTTTTACAGGAATTTAGTGAACATTTCAATGCATTTTTGGAACTATAAGATGTGTGGAATCACTTTAGATACTTAAAGCATCATGTTATGTAGTTCCACACCAAATTTTAAGGTTATTTGACAAGCCATGAAGAATGCACAAAAGAAAGAATAAGACAAGCTCAATTAATCACCAAATATAGTATAATTGAATTGGTTAAAGAATTAGGTGCACATATGGGGCTTCATTTATGAAATTTATAGGATTGCAAGAACAACATGTCAAGAAGCCTCATACAAAATTTCATAGCAGTTGGATGAATAGTAGAGGAGATATTATAAGAAAACTATGTGGTGTAGAAAACTAGTGCATCACGGGCAACATCACTGATAAGTGTGTTTCAAACTATATTCTAGGTTGTTTTTAGGATTTTTAAGTGTTGTTTATATGTTTTAAATTTAGTTAGTAGGAATTTTCGCATCCTATTCATTATCTTTTGGGTGTGTGAGTGTTTCTTTATATTGTTTAATTTTTAAGGGAAAAATATGAACTTATTTGAGGAATGAATTGATGCACTTTGGTGTTTCGATGTGCAGGTAACAAATGAGACCAAAACCAACACCAATTTTCTTATTTTAACTTCGATGATACATTTAATGCCCTTAAAGAGCTTGGATTGCTATGAAAATTTTTATGTTCTAAACCAACATGTGAGGATCCTACATATTCAATTTCATGACATTTGGAGGTTTATAGATGAAGATATAACAAAATTACTGACCAGCGTTCAAAGTTGGAAATTTTGATGTGGCAGGATGACATGGCAAAACGTGTGCAAGACATGATATATATATATATATATATATTATATAAGAAGATGTGAATAACCCTAACAACCATACTTCTAACCCTAGGGAACATCCAAGACAAAAATTGAGGGTTTTAGAAGAGGAAAAATGTGTGGAAATGCAAGAAGAAGGAAGACAATCAAGATTCAAAAAGTGTTCTCCCGATTTTCCAGAAAAGGAGGATTCACCATCTTCACTAGTTCATCCTTCTTTCACTTTCCTTTGATGTTCAATCTAAATGCTCTTTGTTTAAACATGATTATGGATTTCTAAATCTATTTAGGGATTGTTCTTCGATTATTTATCCAACTTTTTCTATATTGATTTAATGCATAGTTGTTTGTGTTAATTATTAAGCATATAATCATTTCAAATCTAGAGATTGTTTTCATTTATTTGAGTTAAGGTACTCAATAAGAGTTAGTAACTTAATAGACCTACAATTATCTTATTAATAGGTGATTAAAGAGAGATCTTAATTATTTATTAATTGTCCTTAGGATTGCTTCAAATTCAATTGCATTGTTGAAGTAGTGTTAAGAACCGAGAGGTTACAATTCAACTTTTAAGTAGTTTAATTAGGATTAATTGGTTAGATCTCAAAAGAGTGTAATCAACTATTAGATATCTAGGTTTAAAAAAAATTAAATCAATAAGGTAAAAGGGAGATAAACAAGGATAGAATAACCATAAAGTCTCTACTATTGAGTATCTTCTGTGTTTTGCTTTATTCTATGATTAGAGTTATTCAAGTTTTGTTAGTTTGGTTTAATTTTTAGTTTATATACTTTTTGTTTACCTTAAACAAAGTGTGATTTGGATTTTTAGGTGTCTAGAATCAATCCTTGTGGGATCAATATCGGTTATACTATAAGTTACGACCTGTATACTTGGAGTGTAGCTAAAACTAGCAAACAATTTTTTTTATGTTATTCTCGAGAATTGTTATTTTAGCATCTTATTCAATTTGGATTATTTTGATTTAAGGATTTTTTATACTTTTCTTGTGTGATTTCAGGTGCATGAACACATGAGTGACGAGAAGTTCGAGTAAGTTAGAGGATGTTGAATTTTCAAACATCATCAAATAAGAAAGAGAACTTAGATGAGTAAAGCACCAAGAAGAATTTGATAAAACAATGGCAGAAGAAAAAAACCTAGGGGAGCACTAAGGAACTCTTATGGACTTCATTCCATGAGGCTTGGCTTCAATGTGAATCAACAGGGTATCACAAGACCCTAAGTTCAGGACAACAATTTTGAGATCAAACCGACGTTATTGAACATGTTGCAGATGAATGCTCAATTTTATGGCTTGGTTAATGAAGATCCGAATGTTCACCTGGCCAACTTCTTATAAATCTACGATACATTCAAATATAATGGTTTGTGAGAAGATGCTATAAGGATGAGGCTATTCCCATTTACTTTGAAGGACTGAGCCAAGGATTGGTTAAATTCTCTAAATCCTAAGAACATCATTATATGGGATCAGCTAATACAAGCCTTTCTAACCAAGTACCTTCCATTAACGAAGACCAACATAATAATTAAGGAGATAACAAATTTTCAACAAAGTGAAGATGAGTCCTTATATGAAGCATAGGAGAGGTTCAAGGAGCTATAAAGGAGTTGCCCCCATCATAATCTACAGAGTAAATTTTTTCTACAAACGTTTTATAATGGAGTGACAACACAGACGTTAGGTACTATAGATGCAGCAGCTAAGGGATCTCTAATGAAAAAAAAACAATAGATGTAGCTCATGACATGTTAGAAGAGTTGGAAAATAATAGTTACTTGTAGAGTACAGAAAGGAGTATGCAACTATCTTTTAAAGAGTAAAAGGGTGTTATTTCCATGGATTTGGTTACTGCCTTACAAGCTCATATGTCAACATTGGCAAAATAGTTAATAGCTTGTAAGCTATAACATCACAATCATTGAAAGTAGTATAACATAGGTGTGAACTGTATGTTCAAGAGATTCATGTAAATACATAATGTTTCTTGATGGCTAATAGTGAAACAGAATAAGTTAACTACATCATAAGGGATGTTAGGTAATAACCCCAACTTTAGTACTTATAATTTGTGGTAGAAAAACCATCCAAATGTTTCTTAAACTAATAATGCAGGTAGCAATATAAGAGCACAAAGGACACCAAGCTTTCAATAAGATAGGCTTGGAGCACTGGAATCAAAGATGGACAAGCTCATGGACATGCTCAGGTCAAAGTTTAATAGCCAAAAAGAGTGCCAGAAGAGGATGGAAGTGAAATTTAATCAAATTATAAGGAATCTTGCCTCTTCCATTCATAATTTAGAGGTTCAAGTTGGACAGCTAGCAAATGCATTATCTACGAGAAGTGTGGGGAGTATTCCCACCAATATAGAGTCCTATCCAAGGGAGCAGCTAAATGCTATCAAAATTATTATACAAAAAGTACTAGAGGATCGAGAGGGCTAAAAGCTCCAAAAAGGAAGGCTAAGAGAAAGAAGAAGAAAAGGAGTAAGAGAAGCCTTATATGCCACCACCGCCGTACAAGCCCAAGATTCCTTTTCTATAAAGGCTTAATAAGAACTAAACAGATGTGCAATTCTCCATGTTTTTAGATAAAATGAAGAGGTTATAGACTAACTTGGCATTTGTGGAAGCACTAGAGAACATGCCCAAGGACTCCAAATTTCTCAAGGATATCTTATCAAACAAGGGGGCTTGAAAAGACAACCAAATGGTGTCTTTAATGGAAAGCTATAGCTCTGTCATCACTATTCATATACCATCTAAGTTACAAGATCTAAGGAGTTTCACTATACCTTATATTGTAGGTAACTTGAAATTTTCTAAGTAATTATATGATTTTAGGAGCAAGTATCAATCTTATGCCTTTGTCAATATTTAAGAAATTGGAGATGGAAGGCATAAAGCTAACATCTATAGTTATATAGTTGGTAAATCAATCAATTAAGAAGCCGGTTGGTGTGGTGGAAGATATGCCTATTAAGGTTGACAAGTTATTTATTCTCGTAGATTTTTTTATGCTTGATTTTAAGAAAGATAGAAATTGCCCATTGCTTTTGAGGAGACTGTTCATGAACACCAGAATAGTACTAATTGATATACATAAAAGGAAGTTAGTGCTAAGGATTAGGGATGAACAAGTGGAATTTAACATGAGCAAGTCCTTGAAGAATTTGGTGAAAGGGAAGGATTATGGGAAAATATATGTAGTTGAAAAGCGTATGAAGGAGCAAGAAGTGAATCATGCTTAGGAAGTGAAGAGTAAAACTATTGAAGAAGTTGAGGAGGAGAAGTTAGGTGCAAGACCAAATTAAGAACGTTTAGTACGAACAAAGGCTTATATTTCATTCTCCTTGGTGAAATCAGCCATACTAACAGTGCACTCCTTACGTCCATATTTGAAACATGCCCCCTGGGTGAGAACAAACCACAACCTATTATCTTTCCTACAAAAATGACTTTGCAGTAAGTAGAAATGGTAGTTAAGGTGAGAAAGAAGCGACTTAGAGTAAGGATGAAGTTGATTCCAAGTAAACTAAAGATTCGATGGAAAGCATTATTTAAAGTTGATCAAGTTTACAAACATGGGACATTTGAAATGGAAAATTTTAAAACAAAAACATTCAAGGTTAATGGGCATCATAGCAAGCTATAACTTGGAGAATTTCCACTGAAAGAAAGGGACGTATTCTCTTGGCCTTCCCTTATTCCTTCAAGTCTTGCTCTGAACTAGTTTGAAACTACTAGATGCAAATTATATGGAAAGGATTAAGGCCTTCTTTGTTTTTAAACCCTTGAATTAAATGACCCACCTGGTTCATTATCCATTGTAACCCTTTTTGAGTCATTATTCATGTAATTTCTTGAATTAAACACCTTCTATTAAAAGCCCGGAAACCCTATTAACCTTACCCAATCACAAGTCTAATGAAGTGTTAAGTGATCATTAGTTTGGAACTTTTGGTTTATATTTTATTCTAAGATAATTTAAGAGGCACTTCTACTCATGTTGTGCATTATATGTAGTTACTGTAACCTATTCTTTCCTCATTATTGTAAAAAATCAAAAAGAAAAAAAAGAAAGAATCAAATACGAAAGTAATAATTAGTGATGAGTAGTTAGTTGTATTTATATGCATTTCTCATTAGTATATTTAGTTATCCAATTTACACTTAATGATTTATGAACATTTGTGAGGAACACCTAAAACCCTTTTTCTGTACCTTAACCCTATCCTCATTACAACCTTGAAAAAATTCATTTTGATCCATGATAGCATTCAATCTGTGTGGAAGATAATTAGTGAATTTGCAAGCCTAAGGTAGTATGGTCTCCTAGAGGGAGTCTTATGTGAAACACTAACCTTTAAACATTTGAGTTAAATGAATGAATATCGTTTGGAAAATTAATCTTGATTTTATGCTTACCTTTGATCAATGGTATCATAATTTGAGTTTGTTTATGTATACTGACGAAAATTAATTATAATGTGTGTAGTAATTTGACATTCGAGTTACCAAAGTTTGAAAGATTGTATATAATTGATCTCTTTGGAAATAAATTGATAAGATGTAATGGTTGTGATTGATTTTTCTTGAGGAAAAGAAAAGGTATGAGGGTGCGGAAGTTTGATAAGCGTGTTTTTATACTATATTTCTAAGATGTTTTTAGGTGTTTTAAGTTTTGTTTGTGTGTTTTAACCTTGGTTAGCTTGATCTTTCACGTCATTTTCATTATCTTTTAGGTGTCTAATTATTTCTTTGTGTTATTTAGTGTTTAAGGGAAAATTTTGAGCTTATTTAAAGAATGGATTGATGCACTTTGGGGGTTGGACATGTAGGTAGTAGAAATTCAGTCGTGGATCTGATTTAGGTCAATTGGATAATTTATTAAGCATATTTTTAGAGCTTAGATGGCTATTAAATTTTTTTAGAGAGTGAAAGAAACATGTGAAAAGATGATAGTTCAAAATTCAAGTCAGTCAAAGGTCTAAAAAAGAAGATATGGCCAGAAGAGTGAAGAGTGTAGAAAGCTTGAAAACCGTCATGTCACGATCGTGATAGAGAGTGGCACCAATTTTTTGTCACCCTCATGCTGAAGCACGAGGCTTACAGTAGAGATGACCTGTTGACATGTCCAATATAGGATTTTATGACTTGAGAGCTACTTTTGGATATATTTAAGGGTTAGAAACTTTTGGAGCCTCCAATCATCATATAAGGACATAACAAAGGAGGCAAAGAAGAGGTTTTGCTGGCTACCCAAAAAAAGAAACTCAATACACCTTGGGAATCATCAAGACATACTAAGACCCAGATTTTCCAACATTCTAGGAGTGAAGAGAAGAGTTCCAAGTTTCATCTAGTTTATTCTTTCCTCTCTTTTCTACTTTTTTGTATGAAAAATCTGTTGATTGGTGGATTTATTATTGTCATGAGTGGCTAAACTCTTTGTAGGGATTACTTTTGAACTATTTTATGAAACTCTAGCTTATTCATTCAATGAATGAATGTTTGTGATGTTTATTATGCCTATGCCTTGCAATATATTGAGAGATTGAGCTAAGGAATTTGTTTTGGGCTGTACAATGAGAGCTGGTACCCAATAGACTTATGAATATTAGGTTTTTAAGTGGTTAAAGAGAGATCTTAACTATTTAATTATTACTTATAGGATGGCTTCATACCTGTTTAATATTCACGAAAGGTTTTGTAGATTTAGAGATTGCGAGACTAATCCTATCTTATTTTAACTTGGGAAAACTAGTTATACCTTGATAGAGGTAATTAAACTTTAGGAAATCTTCGGTCAAACATAAATGAATCAATAAGCTATGTGGTAAGAAGTAATTCCTAGTCTTAAACCCTAAAGTTAACAAATTTTCTTACCTTGTCCCTTTGTTTTTCCATTTCTAGTTGTTAGGGGTTAAATTTATAGTATTTTTAGATGTTATTTGAAGTTAATTTAACCCTATTTTAGTGCTTAAATGTTCCATTTATATGTTATTATATTTACTTTGCATGAGGGAGCTTAAATATGAAGATTGGAGTCAAAATATGAAAGTTTTGTAAAAAGTC
>JAOXYD010143027.1:0-10685 GCA_028565735.1 Pinacopodium congolense
TTATTTTTTTATGTTTATATCTATTCTTGAATATAAATTAATAATATATCTTTAATTCTAAATTTATTTACAAATAGATATTTTATGATTATTATATATTTAATTTAAAAGATTGATTCATAAATTGTTTCTTTTAAGTCAAAAATTTATCAAATCTAATTCTTGAATATCCTTTGAAAGAGAGTCTAAAATATAATTAAATATTTTTAATCAAAATTAGAAGTCGTTATACAATCATTCCTAATAAAATATAAACGTATTAATCACTTGTTATTTTTATTTTAAAAATTAATTTTTACTTAATTTAAACGAATTTTAAAAAGTTGGTCACTAAATTGAAATATTTTAAAAGTTAAGCACTAAAGTTAAAAGTTAGTCACTAAATTAAAAAAATTTAAAAGTTGAACACTAAATTTAAAAGTTAGTCACTAAATCAAAATTTTTTAAAGTTGAGTCCAAACTTTGTATAACACTCTCTAAGATCAAGTAATCTAACTTAATGCAGATCTAAGACATTATATTAATACCTATTATATTGGACTTGATTTTCACAAAGTGAACAAGAACTTCGAAGAGTTAAGGATATACTTGAAGAGTTAAGGATATACTTAAACGCATGGAGACAAATATAAAGAAAGAACAATCCAAAACTATTTATGGGACTTATTCACCATCGTTTCTTGTGATTCAACCCATTTATCTTACTCTAACTTGTCCTAAAATGGAAGACAATGCCAACATTTTCAAAATGAATTATCTATTATATCGACAGCATCAAGTTTCATAATGCTTTTCCATCAAGACCTCAAAGCCTAAGGTTGAGAAGAAAACTTATCTCTCTCCCTCTTTTACCAAACCTGTTGACCCTATGTCCAAACCTTTACAAATTAGTAGTCCACTTACCTCAGCACCTAAAACTAACTTGTTTTCTCTACTAAAAAAGATAAAGCCCCTCAGTGAGAGCTCATTGTTACTCTTAACCATGTATCTACTTCGGATGAACTTGCGTCTGATTTAAAAGAATCTGACCTAAGTGATCAAATTTTCGATTTATCTTAATTGGACCAAATGATGATGATTTTTCCTAGTACTTCTTAATAGACTGAGGTTAAACTATAAATCAATGAAGCTGAATCTACAAGAACTAAACCTATGTGACCACAACCAGTTGGTACTATACCTTCATCCAAACATACTTCTAGACCAAAGTTCTCTTTTAATGATCTTCCTCTTAAAAATGAAGAAAGCTTCCTTAAGATTCGGTGCATAGATTGATTTACAAATAACACACACTGGTGTTACTTTACATTACAATATATCTTAATTCACTTCTGTTTTACTAGCACATTAAGGGAATGGTGGCAAAGTCTTAATGAGTATAGTAAACTCACTTATGTCTAACTACCTTTAACTGGTAATCTTCTTGGCATCATCTAGAAGGAATTCATTGGTTATTTCTAATTGATTGATAATCAAAGTCACCAAAAATGCTTTGAAATGAAATGTTATTCTTTAGACCATAAAGATTTTCAAAAGCATTTCTAACGAATTTCTAAACTCTATTATATGCTTAATAGATTCATTAACATCAATCTTCGTGACACATTGCATCTCTTCTAGAATAACTCCAACCTGAATTATAATGCATCATTAAAGCTTTAAGACGAGACATGAGGGTTATATCTCTCGGATAAATTCATCAGTTGACCTTAACTAATTTTGAAAAAATTTGTGATTAATCACAAAGTTTTTCAAGAATATGCTTAAAGGTAGCCGTCAACTGAAAAAGGCTTACAAAAAGCCTTACTAGAAAATAAAATGTAAGGAGTCAAAAGAATGTGACTACTATATGAAAAAAAGGTCTCATTACAAATTATTTCACCCACGTCAATCTCTTAGATCTAAAAGACATCAAATATGTCCTGAAGGATACCAAAGATCATTCCAGCGAAGAAGACAACAAGGTGTTCACTTCTTTAAAAAATGTACTCCTAATGTTTGTAAAGCATATCGATGTTTTATATATGGAAAGTCAAGACATTTTGCTAAAAAAATATCCTAATCGCACTAAGAGAGATCTCAAATTATTAGAATCCATTGAGGCTATGATGCCTATCTATGATGAAAACATTAAAGATGTCATTAAAAAACAATCTAGTGAGGATGAAGAAATTAAATTTGTTGTTAATATTGAATCTTCTAATGAAGATGAAGATTTTGATGTTATTGAAGAAATCATTAATGATGATACTGAGGATGATTCTATCTATATGCTCTAACAACCATCTTTCAAAATGGAGTGAAAGCCCATTTCTATTCGTCGCCCTTATGTCCATCTCCACTTACTTCAACAAAATAAATATAACAAGCCTATCAAAGCGATTGGTTATATGGACATTAGATCTTACTGAAGCATTATAAATCCTAGTATTTTACCTCCTAAATCTTGGACATCTCATGAGAAATATTTTACTATTATTAATGGGTAATTATTCAAAATCGAGCTTAATACAAAAAGAAAGGTTGGAATACGATTTTCTCCCAATTGTGTTGTTTAGACTAAACTTCTTGATAGTCATCTTGCTATCCTAGATATCTTAATTAGTATGGATGTTTAGTGTAAGGCAGCCCATTTATAGATTTTACTTGATGGTATTATGTATTGATAGTATTTCAATGCTTATACTGATATTCGTAACATATTTGAACTTACAAGTATTCCCCCATAATATGAGGCACTTTGTGATCAATTTCTGACCTATTTCTCAGAAAGTCATGATCAGTTTGCTCATCTAACTCCCTTTTAAAAGAATGTCTGATTCCTCATATGAATACATTTTAAGAACAATGAGGATATCAATCCCACTAAGGCTACTTATCCTGGCAGGAATCCTGACAATTTGATAGCACAAGATAAGTGTGCTATCCTTTTTAGCTAAGATTTAATTAAGCCCACTAAACTAAATTGAGCTTGTCGAGCTTTTTAAGTAAACAAACGACCAGAACAATGCCAAAGTGGTTGGTCATTGACTACAAACCTCTCAACACATTTTTGTAGGATGATAAATTTACTTTACTAAAGATCAATTCACAAGTCTTCTTTCTTAAAGAGGCTAGAATCTTTTCAAAGTTTGATCTCAAGGCAGGAAATTAAAAATTATGTATTGACCCAAAAGAAAGGTACATGACAACATTTTATATCCCCAATGCTTAATACCAATTGACTATCATGCCTTTTGGACTCAAACTTGTTCCATCACTATTCCAACAAGTCATGACCAACATTTATTATCCCATTCTACACAGTATTTTAATATGAATTGATAATATTTTGCTCTATTCCATAATATATGAAAAGCATAGAACATTGTTACAAAATTTTTTTGATATTACAAAGTAGTATGGAATTAAGCTCGCTTCCAATAAAAATCATATTAGGATGACCTAAATTAAGTTTTTGGGTATGCATTTTTATGATGGATTATATCAATCTGATCCATATATTGCTAGTGAACTCCTTCATTTCCCTAATGAAAATATCAATCCAAAGCAAATCTAATAATTTCTCAATAATATCAATTATGTTCGAGATTTTATTCCCTACATGGCATATTACACCAGTGTTTTATCAAGATTCCTGAGAAAGAATCCACTGCTTTGGAGTACAGAGTAAACCAAAGCTCTTCAATATCTAAAAAAAGTAAGTCAGCATCCACCACCTTTAAAAATTCAAGATAAGGGTTTCTGCAAGTAATAACGCCATATGCCAAAATCCTCATGACTCTTTGGGGTTTTGATGACAGAAAGTAAGGAGATTAATACAAGATGAGTTCTTCCTCTTTAACTTCCCTTCTTGATGATCCTATTCATCATTCTTCTACCCTTTCTATTATTAATTTACCTTCCAATGTTAAGAGAACTCTCTCAAATAAAATTTAAATTTTAGTGGAAATTATCCATATCCCTGAAGACAACCTTATCTCTGATACATCTCTTCCATTTCTCAGTCCTTGTGGTATTTACCATCGCAATCGATTGTGGACTCATAATATTCGGTAGATAATATCTACTTTACACCTTAAGGTTAAGGAAATTATTCAAAGTTCCAAGTAGGAATAATATGGTTTAAAAGACACCTCTATTGAACAATATGTCAAGTTAACCATTCCTCAGGCCCTTATAATATATGGAGGGATCAAAATCATACTCATCTATGTATAGGTGCCATCTGTTTGTGTACACTTAATAGCCATAAAGGAATACTTGTAATAGCACATATTTGCCTTTTAGATACAGCTTAGACCATACACTCAAATGCTTTGATTAATACTTTGATAACCACTATGAAGAATGGCAGTATCATCCTCATGATCACTCTAGATTTTAATATTCGTTTGGATGATCCTATTTTAACTAAACAATTATAAGTTTAGTTATAGATTATTGGTGCAGCCTAAGATCCTTTTACTATCATGATTACGTTACATCATCAATGATTTATTGTCTATAAAACCATGTTGATGATCTTCACTTCCACAATTCCACAACTAATGGTTTATATATGGATACTAATTGTGCTCATGATAATACAATCATCATACAAATTCCAACAATTACCTTAGAAGGAGCTTGAGCAGTGTTGAACCAAAGCAGGTTCCACCTTATTTTGATGATCATAAAATATCTTTATTACTAATTTCTTTGTTTAAGTGTAAATGAAATTTAAAGTACATTGAATAAAATGCTTGGAGTTTATCAAGTGTTGAAGAGGGCTACCTAAAGCAAACACTTTGATAGTTACTGGCGTTTAAAGAAGATCAATAGAGTGAATGAACATCAGTCGACCAAATGAAATAGAAAAGGGTATTGGTCAATCACATCCAGGTACCGATTGACCAAATGAGAAAAAACATAAGGCCAGTTGACCGAACGTTAACTATCGGTCAACTAAATAAGAAGATTACGCAGTGAAATATCAGGAACGGTCATATTTTACAACGATAATAAGCCTTAATGAAGAAGATGAGTGTTGGAGATGTAGTGCAATGGCTAATTGATCCTAATTAACACTATAATTGGTGGATTAGCAAGAGAGAAATAATCAACGAGTCATACTGAGAAATTTTAAGTCATTTTGTGTGTATTGAGAAGTGTTTTGAGCCTCTTATTGTCTTTTGTGTTAAGTAAAGTCTTGTGAGACTTATTATTGTACTGCTATTGAGCAATGAGTCCCCTTTGCTCACTAAGGTCTTGTACTCGTGAGGTTATTATTGAGCCTTCAAAAAGAACATGACAAGGTTATTCTTTAGCCTTAGAAAAAGAATAAGAGAGGATTATCCTTTAGCCTCAAAAGAAGTTTATAAGTTATAACGTTGTAATTGTCCATTTGTATTTTTTCTTATTATTATTCAATATTACAAATTTATTTCATCTTATTTGTGCATTTCAATATTTTTGTCTAGATGTTTCAATTTAGTTAAAGTGTTTTTGTAATTTGTATAAAATTTTTATCACCTAATTTACTTCCCCCTCCCCTCTTAGGTGCCATATAGGACCAACAAGTAGTATCAGGCATAGGTCTCACATAAAATGTTAATTCTAATGAATTAGTGAGCAAAGATCTTATATCACATTTTATGAATTCTACAGCTCCCTCATCTAACTTAGAAGGTCATAATCCTCATAGAGCTCCCTTCTTTAATAGAAGTAATTATTTGTATTGGAAAAATAGAATGAGATGCTACTTGATAAGTGAAAATTTCAACTTATGGATGATGATCTCATAAAAAAATTTTATGCCTACTAAACTTGTAGGTAATGAATTACTGTTAAAGAAAGAAAATGAATAGAATGTTAAAGAAAAGAAATCGGTATCCTTAAATTATAAGGCCATGCATATTTAGCATAACTTGGAAATCACTCATGAAGGGACAAACCAAGTGAAAGAAACTAAAATAAGATGCTTACTCATGATTACAAACTTTTCCGAATGTTGCATGATGAGAACATTTTTATTATATATGCACGGTTCAGTAATATCATAAGTGCTCTAAAAGGTCTAGGTAAGACCTATTCTTGTGTTGAGCTTGTTAGGAAAATTCTTATGTCCCTACCAATTTCATAGGAAGTAAAGGTGACAGCAATTCAATATGCTAAAAATCTTAATGCACATTCTCTTGACGAGCTTATTAGTTCATTGTTGACATATATGATGAGGATGAAGAATATTCAAGAAGAATAAGACATGTTGAAAAAGAAGAATGTAGCATTTAAAGCATCTAAAAAAGAGGAAAGGAAAAATGAAAAATCATCGCTTGGAAGTGAGAAAGAGGAACTCGTTTTTATTACAAGAAGATTAAAGAAATTCATCAGAAATGCATCAACGCATCGAAGAGTTAAGTCTTTTTTTTTAAATAAATTATCTAACATAACTTACTTTAAATGTGGTGAAAAAGGCCACCTGAGATCGCAATGCCCACATCTACAAAAAGAAAAAAAAAAGAAGAAAAGAAGGAAAAAAGGAAAAAAGGCATAGAAGAAGGAAAAAAGGGACTAAAAAAAAAGAAAGTACTAAAAGCTCCTTGGTCCGAGTCAAGTGATTCAGAAGGAGACGAAGTAGTCAACATGTGCTTTAGCATACAACGAGGTATGTCCCTCTCTTAGTGAAAATAAATATGAAGTTGATTATTCTTATGATGAAATATTAGAACATATAGAAGAATTAACCATGAAAAATAAAGAATTGCATGATAAACATAAGAAAACTTTAGAAGAGTTAGATGCATGCAAATTGAAAAATGAAAATCTTAGGAAAGATATTATTTTGGTTAACAAAGATAACAATGAACTAGTTAACAAAAATAGAACTTTAAAGAAAGAAATTGAATCCCTTGAAAAATTTAACAAGGGAAAGGAAAAACTAGAAATATTGTTAAGTGTTCAGAAATTCAGAAACAATAAACATGTGCTAGGATATAACAATGAATCCTCTACTAGTAACACTATTTTCGTTAAGGGAAAGAACCTAGAAGATGAATGCTCACCTAAAATTTTTCATAATGCATCTAGTAAATCCTAATCTAAACATCATGCTTTCATGTATACTCCAAGGCCTAAGAAATTTTCTCAAGGACAAGTAAATGATAGAAAATCATTTAGTCAACCTAGACAGTATTTTCAAAGAGCTCACAATGTTTTTAGACCAAGTAATTCCTATAGATTTTACACTCCTTTATTTTTCTTCTATTGTAAACGTCATGAACACGTCTCACATTTTTATTATGATCATTTGAATAACCTGTCTAATGAATATAGGAGGTATAATACTCAAAGAAAATTTTGGATTCTAAAAGTTACATAAATTTCTTCATATACATACTAGCTTTTATGTTTACAAATGAAAATTTCATATATGAAGGTTATAATTTTGTGTTTGGTCTACTGACCATAAACATCAGTCAACCTAACATAGTTCGTTCAACTGATAAGTGTGATTTGGTTAATCAATAGGTTGTTGATTCCTAATTCTACTTCTTTTCGTAAACCGAATTAATATTCACTTATGATTTAACTTTTCGTAGCCGCAGTATTAAAAAAACCATATGAAGCTTTATCGTTAACTCTTTATGCGTAGTATTATTTTCTCCCAAATTTATAGATTAAATGTTAATAATACTAAAAGGGTGAGTTGGGTATGTGTTGTTCGTTGGTTATATGATTATGAAAATGGGAATGTTTTTAACGATTTTACTTTGAAAATCAGCATAATAACGAAAGTGTAATTATCGAACAAATAATGAAATGGAGTATGTCAGACCTTAAATGTCAATCCCATGGGAAAAACAATTAATTACTAGGTTAATTATATCACAATTATCTAGGAAAATCCAAATAATTTAATTAAAAGCTTGAAATTTGCTAAACTACTCTAACCTGACTTAAACACTTCAAAATTAATTTTTAATTACTTTCAAAATTTTCAGAAAAATTTCAAATGTGAAATTAGCTAAGGATTAGGTGATTGATGATCTAATTGAGTTTTAAACAATTTTAAGGCCTGATTAGAGTTCCTTCACAAAATCAAAATAAACCTATGGTTAAGACTTTGCTTTATCTCCATTAAATTTAGTTTAAAGTTTGTTTATTCTTTAAGTCTAGTCAATAGACTTTAACTTCAAGAAGGTGACTTCTGGATTTTTAAACTTAGAACTCTAACTCTCACAAAAAATCAAAGTTTGGTCATTTATTGATTAATTTGTGTTCCTTGTTATTTTTCTAACAAACTAAGTTGATTTATCAAGCGTAGATTATCTTTAACACTAATCTTAAGTGGTTAGCTCAAAATCTGTACTTTTAAACCTTCAATAAACAAAACTCAGACCCTATAACATGCCTTAAGTTCTCTTAAATTATAAATACACCAATCATTGGTAATAAAAATGGTTTAGCGACACATCTTGATCAAAACATACAACTTAAGCATTATGTCTTGATAATTCCAAAAAAATAGGCTATAAAATAAAGTTTAAGAGTTACAAAACAACTAAGAGAATCTCTTGGGAGGTTTATAGACTCCTTAACTTGATCTTGACTTCACCACAGCTCTAAATCAACACAAATTAGCAAAAAAAAATCAATAATAGTTGAAGATGTAAGCATAAATATGAGAACTTTGATAAATCCGAAAAATGGAGTAAATGAAGTGATAATCTAAGTTAAGAAACCCCCTTAGATGATTTTTAGACTCATATATAAGTCTTAACAACAAGCTTCAATGTTCAAAAGTTCAGAAAACAACATAAAATTCGAGAACAAAGTGTTTAAAGTCTATAAACTACTTAGAACATAATGAAGATAGAAGGGATAGCTTCTCTCTCAATTTCAAATATGATTTCTCTTAATTCTTATGTATATCTATGTTGTTTTTCTATTTTACAGCTCCAACAACCTCCCACTTGCACTTACAGACAAGGAAAATTAATGAAGAACATTCCATAACTACAATATTTGTTATTTGGAGATGATATGATGTCTGACTACTAATACGACAGGTTGACTTGAGGCAATATGGCACCTTGAGCCAGTCGTATTAGTCTTGTGTAGCTAAATGAATACGAGGGTCTTAGAGACCAATACGAGAGTCTGTCCAACCCCACGTATTAGTCCTAAACAACCTCGTTTTTGCTATCTTTTGGCTTCTTTCTTACTCCAATCTTCATCATTCATCATAAAAGATTCAATTCCTGTAAATTAAAATTTTCAAGTCAAAATTTAAACATATAATCATGAATTTAAAGGTCAAAACATCATAATTATCTATGAAAAACACATGAAAATTGACCCCTAATAGTATGCTGCTAACACCCAAGGACCCAAGATGGGTACCTAAATCTATTTCCTTGTTTTGTAGGACATCAAAAGAAGAAATAAATGGTATATGGATAGTAGATTCTCGCGACATATGACTGGCGAACCCTCTCAATTCATCACTTTCAAAAGCAAGGATCGAGAATTCATCACTTTCAGTGTCAATGCCAAGGGTAAGGTAATTGGCATTGGAAAAGTAGGTAAAGATAATTGTCCTTTCATTGATCTTGTTGAAGGTTTAAAGTATAATCTATTAAGTGTAATTCAATTATGCAATAAAAGTTATAAAGTTTGTTTTGTAGAAGATAAGTGTATTGTCTCTAAAATAGATGATGATAGTATTGTTTTCTTAGGAAAAAGAGAAGGAAACATTTATATTGCTGATTTATACGATATAACTAACCTTGAAGATAAGTGTTTGATTTCCTTAAGTGATTACGCTTGAACTTGAAATCGACAACTTAAAAATGCAAGTATAGATCTCCTATCAAAGCTAAACTCAAAATAACTTGTTAGAGGATTTCCAAGCATGAAGTATGAAAAGATAAAATTTTTGGAGCATGCCAAATGGAAAAGCAAGTAAGAAGCTCCTTTCAAAGCAAAAATCGATAACATCTTCTAAATCGCTTGAATTGCTTTATATAGACTTGTTCCGCTCTACTAAAGTAGCTAGCTTAGGATAAAAATCATACGCTTTTGTTATTATTAATGACTTTAGTAGATTTACTTGGGTTTTTTTTAGTACAAAAGATTAATGCTTTAAATCATTTGTAGTTTTGCAAAAAAAATTCAAAATGAAAAATCTTTTTCTATTGCATCTATTAGAATTGATCACGATAGAGAATTTGATAATTACATGTTTGAATGTTTTTGTGATGACCATGTTATTTCACATAACTTTTCTGTACCTAGGACATCACAACAAAATTGTATAGTAAAAAGAAAGACTAGGTCTTTACAAGAAATGACTCGAACTATAATAAATGAGTATAATTTACCTAAATATTTTTTTTTGTTGAAATTGTTGCATGTGCATGTCATGTTATCAATAAAGTGAAAATTAGGCATAATTTAGAAAAAAAAAACACCTTATGAAATTTTAAATGGCAAGAAACCTAAAATTAGTCATTTTAAAGTTTTTGGTTGCAAAAATTATATCTTGAATACGAAAGATAATTGGGAAAATTTTGACTCTAGAACGAACGAAAGCATTTTTTTAGGATAATATTTATCTAGTAAAGCATATAGAGTTTATAACAAGATTGTTGAACCAAGGGAGGTTCCAATCTTGGTTTTGATGATAACAAAACATGATTAAT